>JACEGR010001308.1:0-175993 GCA_014170235.1 Listronotus bonariensis
AGCTTCATATAAATTTTTTTCAAAATGTCATTCGTTTTCGAGTTACAAGCCGTCAAAGTTCAATTTTTATTTTGGTTTTTCGCCATATTGCATTTATTTTTAACCAATCAGTTGATATTTGGCACACAAATCGAGCTTTGCAGATTCTAAAATTTTAAGACAAAAGTACTTTTTTAAATACCGCCAGAGGGCACTTTACCTAAAACTTAAAATTTATTTACATCATAACTTTTTATTTTGACAGATATCATAAAGCTGGGGCGCCATTTTATAGACAATCAAAAACTTAAAAAATAAGGTACTCTTTATTAAAGTCGATAAACCTCACCGTTTAGGCACCAATAGACATCAAAGTTTTCATCAATTTCAATCAAATTACCTACATACATACAGGGTGTCCAGTAACTCAACCGACAAACTTTACAGGACGATTCTACAACAGAAAATAAGAAAAAAACTTCATATAAACATATGTCCTAAACGTCTTAGTTTTTGAACTAAAATGGAAAAGCAAAAAAGGACTAGATACTTTACGGTAGATATTAGGTACAATTTCATAATTTTACTCAATATTTCCTCATGGAAAATTATATAAGTACCGCAGCCCATTTCGATTTTCACCCCAGGCCTCTTTGGGAGGACAGTTGAAGGAGTATATCTACACGTTTCAACCCCCTGGTTGTAGTGAGCAATGCAACGATTGTGTCTCATTTTCAATTAAAATTTCTATAATCAAAGAGCTTGTGTTTTTTAAACGTAAGTAACAAAATTAGGGTTTCAGAGTTCAATTTTTAAAGTGGATTTTAACGATTTTTGCGGCGTTTTGTTGCGTAATGTTTTAGGTTTATTGTAATAATTTAGGTCGAATATAGCTTTTCACGGTTTAAAAAAAATGTTTTTATTTAGGTCATGTAATTATTTTTTGTATTATTATTTTTAACTATATTTTTTAGGGTTAGAAGTAATACTTGATTATTATATATACAAAGAGAATTACCAATAAATAACCCTAAATTGTTTTTGATTAACAATTTTTATTTGCTACCAGTAGTCTATATACTTTAGGTATTCTCTAAAGTTTATAGACAGTGTAAGGAAATAACTAAATACGTTTACGTAAAGTGTGAGAAATATTATGAATAATATCAGACTGTGCCCAGCAAATTTTTGAAATTTTATGTTGTTTTATTAACATTTTGTAGCACCCATATGAAAAAAAACAATTTTGATTTTTTTTGTGTTTATCTTTCAAAACTTTTCAAAATTTTTCTGCTATCAGGCAAGAAGAAATGGAGTACGTAAAACTTATGTGGTGAGGACCTTTTTTTACCCTTTTTAAAGTTTTTGACACATGGCACCCATATAAAATTTCAAAACTCGGCGCGTCTAAATATTATTGTCCATTACATATTTACCCTACTCACAGGTTTCTCTGTTGGGAGACTGCAAGAGGAGGGACTATACTGGATTATTCGTCGAGACAGAAGCCGTAAAGTATCTATAGAAGAGCAATAGATCTCCCACAGCTCGACGATGGGCAAAGAAGGAAGTCTTTGGGAGTAAGTAAGGATCATTAATAAGACAATTGAATGGCATCAAGAATGCTGAGGGTTGTAAGCAGATGCCATTCCCAGACATGAGAACAATACCCAGAGAGGTCGAATTTGGGACACATACAAAGTGTATAAATTGGAAGGGAGAAAAATACTTTTGGCTCGGAAAGAAATCCAAGCTTTTGAAGCTGCGGTGGCTATAGATACAATGTGTTTATGCCAGTTGAGGTTATTCTCAAATGTGACGCCCACAAGATTAAATGTGTCCTGCTCTGCAAAACTCTGGCCACTCATAAGCAGGATGAGTACTTGATGATTTTCGCGCATTTGTTTGGATGCATTAAACTGAACGAGATTTTAGCGCCCCAATCCCAATATCAAATTGAGATCCTGTGAAAGAGATATCTGCATCGCTCCTGCGTTTGTTTCCAAGTCGGGTTGAGAGATTGGTTTGGGAACCTGAAAATGGATGAAGGGTACTATCGTCAGCATAACTAGAATGGGATTAGTTGTGGAAGAGAGAGGTCGTTGATGTGAAGAAGAAACAAAGTTGGTGCCAGAACTGAGCTGAGGCACTCCAGCATTAATTTCGTGAAAGCTGAAGAGTGGCCATCAACAATGACTCGATATACGTCGATTAGAAAGATACTGAGAGAAGCCAAGAGCAGAGTTTAGTTGAGAAGACGGTAGGAGGGAAGTTTATTAAGAGTCTGAAAAACCTGCCATCTTGTGTGTTCTAAAGGATTGAGCGCGCGATCAAAAAAGGTCAAAATATCGACGGCAACCTTGTTCAGCTTTTTTCGTGTTTACACCTCCCTTTAGACCTAAATTGGGTTATTAATCTCCCAATCCACCCCAATGTTGGTAATTTGCTCCGTTAATTAAAAACCATTATTTACTTCTTTATCAGATATAAAGTCCTATAAGAAGAGCAAACAGTTTTAATAGTATCTGGTTAATTTCATTATCAATATTTGTAGATAATTATAATTTTTTTTATATTTAGATTAGCAGACTTGTTTAAAAATCTGTAGCTATTGATCTTTTTTAGCGTTTCCTTATACAATATGTTGCAGAATTTGTTAAGAAAATTTAAGTGCAGATTCTACTATTAAAAATATGAAACAAAATTTATATAATCATGGGTCCGCAAATTTCCTCGTTTTCAAGGATAAAGTAAACAAACCTTTTCGAATGCACATAGCCTCGGACAGAGCCTGATTACATATTTTTAGATAAATAATAAAAATACATTGCTAAAACACGTATCACCTACTTACAAAACATTCTCTTATTTCGCCTCTGTCCTACTATAAAACCGGTGGCACGTGGCGTGGTACTAGGAAACTCGTCGGGTTAAATATTTTTGCTGCAATAAATTATTGTTCACAAAGGGTTTCTTTACCTTATCATTTTTTTGTGTACTTGGCGGCATCGCTTTCAGAATGAGTTAAATGTGGGATTCCATATTTGACTAAATATTTTAGTAGTGACAAAAACCTATTTTGTTTTTTTTTTTTGTATACTTCTTTTTTTAAGTTGTTGCTTTTTTTCTAAACTTGTTATCCTTTGCAAAAATGTAATTAATAACTTGCATTTTTTGTCCTAATGCATAAATTTTGTAACTTGTAAAAATCAAAGGTCACGGGACTCAAATCTGGCAGAAGAGGCCGAATTGCAGCAACGATAATTCCTTATTTCATTTACTAATTTTCTCTCGATATTTCTCTGTGCTGTAACATAGTGTGTTTCTTACTAAGTAGTCTAAGGTTATTTCTTTAGCAACATTTCTGGACCCTACTTTACTAAAGTACTGGGTAAACACCACCTCTTAGCCTCATGTTTTGAACCAGAATTATGCTATCAGATCAATCAGATCTTATCCATAGTAATGAAATGACAAGATCTTTGCTGGCAAGATTAATTCAAATATGTATGTTTTTATTTACCCCTTGACTTTAGACTTAAAATTTCAGAAAAAAATATTTTTTACAATACCTAATAAATTTGCCTCGACCCTTTACCAAAGCACTTTTTATTCATTGGCAATCTAAAATCACCTATTTTTGCTACAATTTTTGGTATTGAGGCACTTTTGGACATTCTGCACGTAAAGATTTTTCATGATTTGTTTCACCTTTCAATCTAGTAATTTATTTTGCTCTTCTAAATGAAGGTAAATTGATAAGTAAAACTTTATACGTGTAAATAAAAAAGACGAGGCGTTAGCCGAGTGCGACAAACCCACGAGTGTAAGAAAGTCATTTTCACACGAGTACTGTACACTATTTTTCCTACGACCACAAATTATTCACCAAAAAAAAATTAAAGTTTGTCTTTACAGAAAAAATAAAAAACAATTGAGAACTTTGCAACACTAGGGTGATTTTTACTTTGTAACACTAGTGTGATATGTACTTTTCCTCACTGCTATATTATACTGTTTTGACAATATTTTTACATCGAAAATCACCTACCTAGAAGCATTATATAACTTTTATCATTTTGGAATTTAAAAGGCCCTCACTTAATAAAAATTGTATGGTTTGGTTAGGTAATAACGGTAATAGTTTAATACGGTTTTCTGCTATTTTAAGGGTTTTTTAAAAATTATTGATACTTACATATTTTAGACACTCTTCTAAATAAAACGTAAGTGGCGCATATCCAAAATATTCCGTTTTTAAAAAATATCAGTAAACAAACTTACGGGACCGGGGAGTGAAAAGGGGTGCTGGGTGGGGTAAAATTGGTAAAACGAGTTAATGAAACTGAACATCACATGTAAAATTAAGTAAAATTACATTTTTCCTCATATTTTTTGAGAAAATATAAAAATATGAAAATTGTAAATGCATAACCTAAAGTCCTAAAAGTAAGAAAAAAACGACTACTAAACGTCAGTTATACCATGCAAAATATGGAAAGCATTTGGCAACGTCGGAAGGGTCTGATTCTATTTATGAATGGATAAAAGAAAGTGGATTCATAAAGTGTGTATTAGCCTCAGGTTTAATTAAGGGATTAAAAAAGATTTAACTAGTTGTTTGAGTACACGAAGACAGAGAGAAAGGAATTTGATCTATAGGAGTTTTTCTCTGGCGCTTTAGGTCGAACGGTCAAGCAGCAAGGCTGCCTCTATAGAGTGCGTGCTCAAAGGTAGGAGGGAGATTTTTAATTTGATCTACTTACCTGACAACACTGTGCCACTGAGCGAGCAGTCAGTGAAAGTTGTTTTTGTGGTTATGTCTATTTTGTTTATGTTTTTATTTTTTCGGAATTTTATTATTACTTCCTTTTAATATAAAAGTAAAGCTTATACTGTGTAGTAACTTAACGTTAATAAGATGATTTTGCTATATTTGGGTTCTACTGTTTAAGGTAAGTAAAGTTTTTTTACTGTCACTACAATAAATATGTCACTTGCAAAACCAATAGCAGTTTTTAGAATGACATCATAATATATATCACACGAGTGTTGTAAAGTACTTTGCAACACTAGTGCTGTAAAGTACTTGCAACATTAGTGTGATATAACGCATTTTCTATGCATGAAACCAGTGTGCTATTTGCTATTTTCACAAGAGTTTTGTTTATTTAAGGTCAAAGCACACTATAGGCGCTCGAAGTCTCGGTACACTCCACTGATATCGATGGATTGCCAATGTTATTACTTGCGCGAAACAAAAGTTACATTTTATGGACGATAAAGCGGGTTTATGCGCAAGCAAATCGAGGGTGAACGCGCCTGGCGCCAAACAAGCTATCCGCATTATCGGAAAGAATTTACGACGCCTTTCTCTGGGTTTCTCGTTCGGAGTCCGGTAGCTAATGAGCGTCACCAACGACGTATGGACCAGGTTTGTTTACGTTTGAGCTGTTGTCATCAATACATCACAGTAAAAGCGCTAAAATGCGGTTTGCCAAATTTAATTTTTCCACTCTAAACTTACTAACCACAAGTAGTTGTTGGATAAGCCTCTATATTAAAGAATTTTGTAATATTAACTTTTAAATGAACAATACATATATTTTTATCATATTTAGATATCATAATAAAAACATATGTTCAAATAATATAAGTTATTATCTTTTTAAAAAAGCAAAATTCTGAAAATACGTGATTATTTGTTAATCCCGGCAACGCCGCCCAGGAATTTTTAATCCATCGTAAATAAAACATGAATGAACTTTTCCTAAACGCTTGTGGGTGACGCCCCCTTTGATTTGTCATTTCTGTTGGTTTCTGTCATTTAACAATTTGGAAAGCCAAAATGATCAAATAAAGCTTATAATGCGTTTTTTTGTGTATTTTCTGGTGTTTGTTGGTGATTAGAAAGTGTTTTTAAAGACAATATGGGTAGGCAGTACTTTGTTTGTAGAAGGGTAGACTATTCATTTCTGCACCTCACTTTTCACAGGTAAATAGAGACCAACGTCGTTGGGTGCATACTATCGACCAAGGTCATAAAGTGTCCGCCATTTTCATTTCTCGCTTGCCTCACCCCCTTTGCCTATTAGGATTGTTAGCTTAATGTTTATTATAAAATTATAAATGAATCGCTGGGTGCATACATCGTTGAGCGTCACGGTCTGAACGCGGACGGAGGGCATGGAGCGCCGGTGTTGTATTCTCCCAGTGCGCATGTTCGTCCACCCGTTCATTTGTTTACTGCGCAAGGTCGTAAAAATCCGAAAAATGCTTCTTGCCACTGCGGATCTAAATGTGGGTTCTCTATGGTTTGGTCAAATATTTTACATATTTTTTCAATGAATGGCCTTGTAATAGCATGTAAAATATTTGAATGGACCGTGAGTATACCGGAGACCTAAACGCCTAGTGTGCTTTGACCTTTATTGTTAAAAAAAAAAACAATTTATTTATATTACTTATAAAAATTTTTTATTTAAAGTATAGAATTTTTAGAAAATAAGCTCCCTCGGCATAACTTACTAATAAAGATAACTCCTTAAAAAAGATCAATAAAACGATTAACGGTAGTAGGAAAAGCCGAGTCTTATTGTGAAAGTAATAATACGACACTGTTCCTTCGACTTTTGTTAATTGTGGTTAATCATTTTGTTGCAAGGGATATTTTTATCTTCCACACCAGTTATCTAATTTTAAGCAAACCCTTGTAGCCAATGATGGTAAAATATCATGATAAGTTAATCTAAAAGATTAATATGTGGATGGTACTTCTATTAGTCACATGCCAAACTATGTACAAAAAGTGGGACCGCTTCGGTCCTGGTCCCGGGGTATAGCGAGCTGACCGGCTGACCCTATTGACCCCTATGAACTAGGCTGTTATCTGAAACAGAATTAAGAAATATAATCTCCCAAAACGCAAAAATTAAAAATTAAAACTCGACGTTTCCGTGGCAAGCTGGCCACGGATATCAAGATTAAATTAAATAAAAATAAAAATTATAAGTTAAGTAATAGTAAAAAAATTAATTTACTAAATAATATACTACCTAATTATTATTTTCAAAATTAATGATTAAGATTGCTCGTGTGTTCTAAGAAATAACATATTAATATTTTGTTTTATTTCTCAATTAAAAACATCACTAAATGCAGCGTAGGTGAAAAAATTAAGCAATTCGGTTCGGTTCCCTGAAATGTTTAAGCAGTTTCGAAAATATTTTTACCAGAATTGAGTGTATATAGTAATAAATCTTACTATTGTTGTTTGACTTTACCAAACAAAATTAATATGTTTTTTATAAAACGTTCCCAACAAAATTTTAAAAACGGATCTTATCAGAAAAATGTTAATTTTATAAGATATCTATATACAGGGTGGCCCACCATATCTCGACACGGTCTGTAGTTGGATAACCATGGGGTTTTAAAAAAGTAAATACTGAAACATATACAGGTCGGATAAGGCCACAGTATAAAATTATTTTAGTCTATACAGGGTGTCTCAAAAAAGTGTGACGTATCAAAGTTATATTTTTTAAATGGAACACCCTATATTTTATGACGGTTTTAGATTCTACTTTAAAAAATAATTCAAAGTTTGTTTATAGTACTAAGGTGTCTAATTTTATTCGTTTTTGTGATATTTGATTTTTTGTTCAAAATGCAGAGGTACAATTAAATTAATTTTACTTTAACAATATAAACACCTTAAACTTTAAAATGTGTAACAAGATTAGGAAAAGTCTGCCATATCATACGTAGGTCATATCGAGATCAAATATTGTACAGGGTGATCAAAAAATAATTTCAATTTTTCAGAAAATCAAATAGCCATATCTCTCTTATTTGAAATGGAACACCCTGTATTATTTTACATTACATGATGACAAATAAAATGACTCTTTTAAATGGTGTATAGGTTGCCTATACCTATCTTTTATGCTTTTTAAGTAAATTCCGTTTTAACATATTTTTATTCCAAATGTCTATTTAAATGTAAAGTTGGCTGTGATATAGCAGCCATTAATATTTTCTTAAGAAAATAACAACGCCCATTTATTGATTACTAGTGTTTTAGTCAGTTTTAAAAGGAATTCCAATGATTTTAAATAAAAACCCTTCTTCTACAACAACTAGATGATATAATACTGGTAGGATGTGAAAAAATGGTTTACTTTAGTCTAGAAGTTAATCCTGAAAAATATTCCAGGAGAAACCATCTGATAACCTTAATAGCTGCTTTAAAAATTTGACACAGTGATTATGGATAATGGAAGAAACGAGTTATAGGTCACAGAATGTCGTCATAACTGACCCAGAGGCGTTATTAGGATTGTTTAAAAACACAAGTTTTATCATTACTACCACATTCAGCTGAAATAAGTGTTATTGGAAGTAGCATTATAAGCAACTAATGAATTTTTTTCTGTGAATTTTAAAAATAGTGGCAGATAATGCAAAATCTTTTAAATTTGTGCTTTTTTCCAACAAATTTACATTTTGCAATAACGGCTTAGTAAATAGGCATAGCTATATCACAACCTACTTACATTTAAATAGACATTTGGAATAAAAATATGTTAAAACAGAATTTACTTAAAAGAACTATAAAAAGATAGGTATAGACAACCTATACACCATTTGAAAGAGCATTTGGTTTGTCATCATGTGGTGTAAAAAATACAGGGTGTTCCATTTAAAATAAGAGAGATATTGCTATTTGACTTTCTGAAAAATTGAAATTATTTTTGATCACCCTATATAATCTATGATCTCGATATGACCTACGTATGATAAGGCAGACTTTTCCTAATCTTGTAACTAAATTTTAAAGTTTAAGGAGTTTATATTGTTAAAATAAAATTAATTTAATTGCACCCTGCATTTTTGAAAAAATCAAATTATCACAAAAACGAATAAAATTAGACACTTGGTACTATAAACAAACTTAAATTATTTTTTATATGTAGAATCTAAAACCAGTCATAAAATATAGGGTGTTCCATTTAAAATATAACGATACGTCACACCCTTGAACGCCTGTATAGACGGAAATAATTTATACTGTGGTCTTATCAGACGTATCCAGTATTTACTTTTTTAAAACCCCATGGTTATCCAGCTACAGACCGTGTCGAATATGGTGGGCCACCCTGTATTATATATCTATCGATTTGATTTAAATAATATTCATAGGCAGTTTCCAGAATTTAACCCGAAAAAATATCACACGGGATTGCTGTTTTTTATGCCAAGAAAAGACACAAGTTTTCTTTGTTATCATTTACAAAATAAGTAAACAAATTACCAGATTTATTTCCCTGGAATGTTTAAGTAAATCAGTGTCAATAAAATTATTTTTGTGTACATACCAAGTAAAAAAGGAAGTCAGGGTTCAACCTTAAAAAAAAACCTAAATAAAATTTTACGTTTGCTATAACCTTGTGTGATTTACGATAAGCGTGGAATAAAAAAGGCCGCCTCGCAATCGGACTATTTTATACAAAGGCGCCGCTATCCTTTACAGCGACGCGCCGATACACTATGGGATAGAAATCCATTATTTTGGCCAAAAGCAACTTTAAAATTTTAATGGCTCATGCTGTGTATTTCAAAGTAGATACTCCAAACTACATGTACGCAAAATTTATAAAAAGGATATGACGACTTCTATTGGGGTAATAAAACTTGAAAATGTATTTTAGAGTAAACATAAATATACAACATTTAACTCTACTTAGTTTATTATTAGCCTTATCTTACTAAAAAAAGTAAAGAGTTTAAATAATAAGAGCTATTGTTATGGTTTCCGATGTCAAGTCTCAGCCGAAGTCTCCATCTTCGTCAAGAGATTTTTTACCTTTTTCTTTATCAGTTTTGTACTTACAATTGCCTTCCTCTTTTGCTACTTCTGAGTGTAAGGACAGATACAAGATTTATTTTATAATTTACAAGGTTTTTCCATTTTAAAATTTAATATATGTTTTGTCGTACACTGTATATCCTAAAAGATAAAAGCATTCTGATGAAAGATATGGATTCCACAGAATCTACCCAACAAAACAGTGTTTTTATTTATTTTATACGTTAAAATAAAAACGTTGGGAAGACGTATTCTGTTACACTTCTAAGAATAATTTAAAATTATTTTTAGTTGTGAATGGTCATATTTCCGAAACTAATTGAGATAGACACATCAAATGTAGTATTTTTAAAAATTTTAAAAATTTTTTTTTGGTGGTGATATAATATTCAGGGTATTCAATTTTAAAGAAATTGAACTAGAACCGAACTGGTTCTAGGATTGTTTTAAAGCGCATGTCTAGTTATTTATTAGTTCGGAATTTTTATTTACAGCGAACGATTTTCTATACAGCTGAGGATGTATTCTAACCTAGCCTTTTGGTTAGGATTTTTTATGGTTAAATTGGATACTACACAAAAAAAAATTAAATTCAGACAAAAAGGTAAATTTTTATGCTGTCGAAAGCCACTCGAGGTCTCTCGGCGGAAGACGAGGGATTCCCTGCCTCCTCTCGTTTTTAACATAAGTATGTGTATTTAACTAAAGATAAAATTCAAACAACAAGAAATGGTAAAATCTCTGTAATATTGTCTATATTTTTAATTATAATCTTCATTTATTTATATGTGCATACATACATTCATACGGAATACCAATTCAAAATCCTTTGTTTATATACGCTCAGAATCACAAAAATATAATAAAAATATTTAACAGGTATAATAACCCGCATAAAAAGTGGCAGAAACAAATAAACTGTAATATAACGGTTTATTTCTGTACCACCAAAACAGAAAACAGCTGACCATGTCGACAATGCGCATGAGAATTCCAAACTGAACTTTTAGTTCCAACAAAGAGATCCACAAGACTGCTAATCAGGTTACAGAACCGGTAACTTGAAATGATTTCATTGTAACCCGCCAGAACACAGAACTGTTACTAAAAATTCAGGATTTTACTAACCGCCGAGACACTGCTTTTTCACTGCGCATGCGAATAGTCCCACGAACCGGTTCAGAATCGAACCCGCGAACAAAGTAGTCTTATTTATATTTACTTTTCTTATTACTACTTATGACTGCAAATAGCTTTTGCGGAATACAGTTAAATAGGTAAGTGCATGAAAATGTTACCGCGTATCTACAAATATTTTGAGTTTATTGATAAGGGTATACCGTCGGTAAGGTAAAGTTGACATAACCCAATGTAAACAGCAATATACAAAAATATTATATAAAAATAGAAGTCATAATTCCAGATTGCGATAAACGGTATGTCCACATATATGTATACAGAATCAGCTAAAAATAAAGTCGTTCGTAGGCAATGTGTGGAAAGAAACGGACTAACGCGAATACCGGCATGTAAACATTTCGGATTGGATGACTATTCGTATTTCCTTTGTTGATTAATTAAACTGGACGATATACCTTTAACTATTGCTTATACGGTATAAAGGCAGGTCTTGCTTAGTATATTATAGAGCGACTTTCTTAAACATTAAAAGTTTATGACCATTTGTGCTACTGTAAAGTCCATCCGAGGACATAGTATAACTGTATACCGGGTGATGCATCGCCGGGCGGGATATGGGAAATCCCATGTAATTTTTAATGGGGTAAATTATTGACTCCCCTAATTATTTTAAGAAAAATTCTATTAAAGTTTATTGAAGAGCATGCAAATCTACGTCCATGGTAAAAACTTTAGATTTTTCAGTTAACCCGTTTGCTAGTTAGATGCTTATATATTTTTAAAAATTGTTACATTATTTTCGCCTTATATTTATGAACAACAATAAAAATACCAGTTAGCGTGACATAACGTTGTCATTTTGAAGTTTAGTGCTTTATTATTATCAAAAATCGTACAGTAAAAGATTACAAACGAATTAAATTAAGTTAAACTAAACTAGAGTAACAAATTTCAAGAACTTATGAAATTTATAATATTTACATGCTTTAATACATTATTAATATTATTACAATAATAATAATAATAATATTTATTTCAAAAATATTTCTTACAATAATAAATAAGTTTTAAAATACAAGCACTATTTTACATTATTTTTATACATAGTACAAAAACACCTAGATATTTAAATAATTAATTAGTTGGAAATAAACTTAAGATTTAGAGAAAATTTTCAAATATTCCTCCATTGACTGCTAGACAATAACCCAGACGTACATAAAATTGTCTTCTTACATTGGCTAACTGGTAAAGTGAAATTTTATTGCAATCTGTAGAACTGGCATTTTTTAACTCATCTAGATTAGAGTAATTTTTATCCTTGTATATCATGCTTTTAAATGACCCCAGCAGAGGAAGAAGTCATTTGGCAGAAATATCAGGAGACCTGGCTGGCCAACTTATAGGTGTGATGTAGGCCAATAACATTTCCATTAAAAGCATTGTGTAAATATTCCCGAACAGCCAGGGTATTATGTGCCGGGCAGCCATCCATTTGGTACTAAATTTCTTGATTTTCCTGGATACATCATTTAAAGCGGGTAAAATTAGTTCTTCAAGTAGTTCCAAATAAAATTCTGCATTCAAATTTTGATTAAGAAAAAATGGTCCAATAATATGTTTTCCGAAAATCCTCTCTCAAACATTTACTTTCTGTGGATATTGTGTCCTCGTTTCGACAAATCTGTGTTGGTTTTCTTTGCTCCAGTATCGGTAATTTTGATGATTGGGTTCATTGTTTAACGTAAATGTGCACTCATCAGTAAAACCAATATTTCTTCAAAATTCCCTGTTCTTGTTTGCCCTTTCCATCATGTCAAAACAAAATTCCTGCCGTCGTATTTCATCCCCATCCCTTAGCTCTTGATGTCTTTTATATTTGTAGGAAATGTATTTATGCCTTTTCCAAAATCCGGACCACTGTTGATTGATCTATTCTTATGATATCCTGAAGTTTGATAATTGATAATTAGGGGAGCCAATAATTGACCCCATTAAAAATTACATGGGATTTTCTATGTCCCGCCCGGAGATGCATCACCCGGTATACCAAACCATACCATACCAATTTAAATGTTAAAATGAAAATTCTTTCTTTTTAACAGCAATATTTTTACCGGTTATTATTATTTAATAGTATTATAAATTCTTTTTAATAAATGATGTATTTTTAAACAACTAGAACTGAATATTTTTTATAACCTTTAAATTAACAAATTATGTCGAATGTCTGTTGAATTGTTTCAAATGTACCTATTAAACGTATAACTCTATTATATAATAACAACATTAAATTCTATTAAGTTATCCTTTAACAAACAAAATAAATGCTTTGTTGTAAAAATAACTTCAGAAGGAAATGACCAATTTAAAATATTTATTAAAGAATTTTAAAAGTTCGTCCCACGCACCGTTAGAGCGTAGAGCCGGAGGAATTACTAAAATAAATCAAATAGTTCACCCATACGGACCTTTTAAAATGAAAATTAGTCCATTATATAACACATAAAGTGATACTTAGAATTACAAAAAGTTCCGACGTTTTATAGAAAATTAAATCTCGGTATCTCGAAAACCGTAATGAATATAAAAAATCTAATATGAGACTCCCGATCAAGGTTAGTTTATATTTATAAGGTTGCGACATATCCTCAACTTTTAGGCGGTTTGAGGTCGGGGACGCAAGGAAGGGCACTCCACGGAGAAAAGTTGGCAAGACTGGGTAAAATTAAAGCTGATGATCAATCCAGTGGCGTCTAAAATTTGCTCATTTCATTTTGCATTGTTTTGGTAGTGATATTTGTTGAAAGATGTAATTCCAAATGTTTTTTATTTAAAGTAAAAGAATTTACAACTTAATAATAATTAAAAACTGTTGTAAAAACGGTTGTTCTACTAATACAATAAACTGTATAACTCCGGCACTGAACAACATGGCCGAAAAATGGGAGATGTGACGTCATAACACGTCAAAGCAATATGGCCGAATGTCGTGACCTTACCTAGACCGACTTTGCTCCAGATCTCTTTTTTGAGAAAACAATTATAGTGAAAACAGTTCATGGCTATTGAGATCCATCTCGGAGCTACAGGGTGATTTTCGAATTTTGCCCATTTTTATAATCTTTTTAACTCGTTTGCTGTTAAAGTTGTGAAAAAACTTTAAATAGGTTAATTATGTAGTTTTTTCCGAAGAATATTGTGGTGTTATTAGTTTTCTTCTTTATTGGTTAGTTTTTAAGAAAATTACTCGAACTTATGTTTTTCTTATGGAGCAACCTGTAAATTTTTATCTATATTTATTAAGCTCCCTTTCAGCTTTTCAAAAATATATATAAGTATGTATTTTTTATTTAAAGTTTTACCGACAATTAACATTTTCCATAAATTGGCTTTTTTATAGAAAGCCATGACTGAAAAATGACAAAACAGTATTTTTCAATACTCACTTTTTTGGTTCCGCTACCCCAAATTGATTTTTTATTTAAAATTAATTTTTATATTTTTAATTTATATAAATAAACCAACCTAAGCTTTAATAAATGTTAATGCAGTTTTTTAAAAAATATTTCGAAAACTTGCAATAAAATTATAATAATCAACATAACAATAATAGACAAGTTTAAAAATGTGATACTATTATAGAAAAAGCACTATTACAGAAAAAAAATAATATTTACTAAATGGAAATAAAATAAAAATATACATCATGGAACACTATAATTTAAACATTTATTGAAATTTTTTTTTTAGTTTAAGTATGAATTCTTTGATATTGTTATAAGTTTTGTAATATGTATTTATTTTATTTTAATTTAGTAAGTATACCTTTTTTTTCAGTAGTAGTGCCTTTCTATGATAAAGTTATATTTTTAAAGCTTAGCCAAGCAAATTAAAATACCCTGTAAATATTAAAGTTAACTCTCAATAAAATATATGTTAGAGTAGAGAAATCAAAAAAGTAGGTATGGAAAAACACTGTTTTGTCATTTTTAGTCATGGCCTTCTCTAAAAAAACAACAGTTTATAAAAAATGCTAATTTTTTTGTAAAACTTTAAACAAGAAATACATACATTTTTAAAACGCCGAAAAAAGCTTAATATATACAGATAAAAATATACAGGGTGTTCCATAAGAAAAAACATAAGTTGGATAATTTTCTCAAAAACTAACCAATATAGAAAAAAGCCAATTACACCACAATACTCCACGCAAAAAACTGCACAATTAACCTATTTAAAGTTTTTCACAATCTTAATAGCAAACAAGTTAAAAAGATTATAAAAATGGGCAAAATCCGAAAATTACCCTGTAACTCTGAGATGGATCGCAATAGCCATGAACCGTTTTCACTATAGTTGTTTTTTCAAAAAAGGGGTCGGGAGTCCTATATTAGATTTTTGATATTCCTTACGGTTTTTGAGATACAGCCGAACATTCGGTTTTGGCCAAAAACCAGTTTTGATCGGATTCTAGCTAAAATACAATTTATTTTAATTTGCAAAATAGCAACATTTTAACGCTCTTTAAGATAAAAAATTAGAAAAAATCGTGTTTCTAAGTTAAACAGTATAATAGCAACTTTTAGTTTTTGGCCACATTTCCAAAATTATAAGAGACAGACGTATTTCGAGTGGTGATAAAATATACAGGGGCTTAAATTTAAACAAATATTGTTTTAGTCTGTAAAATCTTTAATCTAGTTTTTCAATTTAAACAATTTTCAGTTTTGACTAATAACAAACTTATTAATGACGAACACTTAATTTAGATGACCCTGTATGGTATTTTTCTGTAACAAATAAGCGGAAATAGCTAGAAATAAGTATTATCATAGTCGTTAATTTGATTTCTCACCCAAAATAAAGTAAAAGCGGAAATACCTTTGTTTCATTTATATGTAGTTACTTTAGATATTTCTTAAGCAGATAATTTTACCATTGTCTTTAATCTAATATTTGTTCCAAAAATCTACGACCTAAATTAATAGTTATTGACACTGATTGATTATTACTAAAATCAAACGTGTCATATTGTACTGTGATTGAAGGGATTAAGCATCCTATTAAATTCGTAAAATTTAAATTTTAATTAATATTTTAAAAAATTTGCAATTAGTGAATACTGAGAAAGCGATCATATTAATAAAAAATAAAATTAAAAAAACAACATATTTGTACTTTAAAGTTGTACCAAGAAAATAAAGAAAATTGAAGGGGATTGATTGAAGTCTATAGGGTGCTTCCGAATTGACTTCACTGTTAAATTTAGGCTCTTAAACGGTCCACAAACTAAGAAACTGGTTACGACAGGTTGACCAACTCAAGTAGATTCGACAGTCAAAACAATAATTCCATATTCTGTGGTTTAACAAGTTGTACGACAGATTTGATGTTTCTGTGGGCATGTCTATGCACCTTGTTGCACCAATTATTTGTCGTCGAAACGATCGCATAGTCTCTCTCTATTTTTTTCTTGGTTTTGGTCCCTTCAAGTCCAATCCACCACTCTCTCCGTTCCGGACTATGCTTTCCAGGGCTTCGTCGGCGGAAAATCTCGATAATCGAGCTCGTAGCTCCCAGAAATTCCAAAAAGAAAACAAATAATTCAACAATCGATGCAATGCATAAATTGTCGGCTGTCAAACCAAGACTTGCTACTGGTGTTACGTATAACCTTCACTTTCACTACTGACAGTTCCCATGGCACGCCCATCTATTTCCCGCCATTTGAGAAATACCTCGTGTTCACCACCAAACAGGATACCATCAGCTTATAGGAATTTTCACTCACAGCGCTTAGATCCAGAAGAAAGATGCCGTCAATTTAGCGTGAATCTTTCCTTGATTCCCGAAGGTAAAAAACGTTCGTACGATACCTCTAGCCGCCACTCCTGGAAGAACTTTGTAGTCCTCTACGCACGTCCGCACTGTCCGGAGGTCAAACAAAGAATTGATCGCATAGTCTGTGGGCCGTTTTGGAAGTCGCTTTAGTTCAACGTGAGTTATTGCGAATCAGAGGTTATAGGACGAAGCTTACCAATCACCATGGGGTGTTGTCATTTCCTAGTGAGATTTTTGCCCAACCAAGTATAGTAATGAGATAAAAACTTCTAGAATCAGAACTGGAATCAGGTGATCTTTGGGAATGACTTATTAAAGCAAAACACCCCTAGGGTTTAATCTCTGGCAGTGCCTAAGTTAGAAGTAGAGGGGAAGAAGAGACTCGAAGAGGATATAAGACACCTTACTAGATTAATACCCAATGAGTGTCAAAACTTATTTTTGTTGTTAATCATGTGATTTAGCTAAACAACCAAGCAAATATTAGCTATTGTCTACTATACGTGTATAAATAGATGTTTACTCTTCGATGTCATTGAGTATACATTGCCTAATATTGTTAAATATGGTTTATAAACAGAAAGAACATTTTACACGTAATTATTAAACTCACTCAGAGAACTCCAATTTTTTTTTCGTTTGGACACTATGATTAGACCTCTTTGATAAAAATGTAAATTTACCCTTAAAAATATACATTACTGAAAATATTTATGTCAAAACAATAACAGCAATTGACTCCTCATGGCAAACTAAAAATACTTCTGTTGGGTTTTCTGTCTGGTTTTTTTTATTTCTTTACGACATCTCACGAAGGCTTTTGCCTAAATACCAGTGTACCGTGAGTGCCAGGTTACTGGATGTTTAACCCATTATTGTCGTGTTCCGTCAACGTTATCCAAGCACTGAAACATACAGTTTTGCATTTCACAGCACCTTTAGAAGACGCGGTAGTGTCACCACGGACGTTATTTTTTAAATAACTACTACCTAGGAATGGCAGAATACTACACAGTGGTTTGCCATTGCCAACTGTGAGGTGACAAGCAATTAAAAAAATCCGATGTCCGATTCCGAGATTCGATCCTGGTTTGCTGCGGTGAGAGGCTGACACGTTAGTCCCTGCACCACTGCTCGCCACATATTGTATTGTATACAGGGTGTTCATTTAAAAACTCAAGTTATCTTCGAAACGAGACAGATTTGAGAAAATCGCCGAAACACGTCAAGATATTTATTAAGAGGGAACGTTTTTACAAAAATTGGACGGCGCCCCTTTAACCCCTTAATAACCACCAGGGCCACCACCCCAAAATTCTTAAATGAGAAGGCGGGTCGAGTGATACATCATTTAAAGCTCCTGACGTGTACTTTATAACCCTAGAATATGAAGTCAATATCTTCACCTATTACAAAATTACCTAAATACCTGATTTGGATGGCCATATTTCGAAACTAATAAAGTTAGATGTACCTAATGTGGTGTTTTCTTAAAGCTCTTTTAAAGGTCTTTTTAATGGTGATACTGGTAGTAATATACAGGGTAGAAGAAAAAGTACATATTTTTTATTTAAGAACCCTGTATATTATTTTACTATTAGAAAGATCTTTAAATGAGCTTTAAGAAAATACCACATTAAGTACATCTAACTTTATTAGTTTCGGAAATATGACCATCCAAGTCAGGTATTTAGGTAATTTTTAAAAGTACCGCCATTTTGTAATAGGTGAAGATATTGACTTCATATTCTGGGGTTATAAAGTACTCGTCAGGAGCTTTAAAATGATGTATCACTCGACCCGCCTTCTCATTTAAGAAATTTGGGGTGGTGGCCCTGGTGGTTAAGGGGTTAAAGGGGCGCCGTCCAATTTTTGTAAAAAACGTTCCCCTCAATAAATATCTTGACGTGTTTCGGCGATTTTCTCAAATCTGTCTCGTTTCGAAGATAACTTGAGTGGAAAGTTTTTAAATGAACACCCTGTATACATATTTGTATGTTTTATAACCAAGATGATGATAATGTTGTCGGTCATGCGTATTTTTCCATCATGATTTTTCCCCTCTAGTCTCAGATCCGAATAGGTAGCGACCTGCACCCATCTGTTTACCGGATAAAAATTATTGTATACTAAATACAGTATTTGAAGAAAAGTATTGCCACAGGGTCGTCTAAAAAATATTATCTATTATTTTTGACCCACCTTGTATAATGGCAACCCCTATTGTTGCGGCGAAATAAAAATACTAAAAGGCAACCAAAAATTAAGAACATGAAAAACATACGGAACGAGGTGAAATTTCGAGATCGGGGTTGCCGAACATGGGTGGTCAAAACAACACCGCATACAGTAATCGGAAGCTAAAATTTATCAATAAAAATTCCACTGAAAAAAAAGAAACTTTAATAAAGAAGCTGCAGGATTTTAGATACCCAGAATGTATTTTGTAAACTCAGTAATAATATCCCAAGAATGTAAAGGTTAAGCTGAAATAAGAGCATAAGCTCTGACCCAAGTACCAGGGACCAGTATTGCTAGTGGCTCCTCTGGGAAACGATCATGAGGACCAAAAACAACTAATTCCCTGGCTATATGCCGCGACGGATATTGAATTACATTTTCAAGGCAAGGGTACTTGGTTGATCGTAAAGTGATGTTGGATGTGTTCGTTCGAGCAGAGTGACTACGGAAGTTGTTTTTTGATGAGTAGCAGCCAGTGACGAAAAAATTTAGGATGAGCTGTTAAGAACGTATACAATCGATCAATTGACAGTAGACTCCTCAGTACGGTAGGTACCAGACCAAGAGTCCGTAACCTACCATCCTCACTTGGAAGGTGAGGGTGCTAAGTGAATAGACATAGAAAACTGCGTGCTAAGCGTGCAAACCAATGACCTTTATCCTTTGTGCAAACCCATGATGCTCAAGTCAGGGAGCCTTGTTCCACCTTTGACGGTGGGGGCTGGAGGGATTATCTCACGTCGTTCGTATACATTTTCAAAGCTCAGCCTCGATTTCTTCGTCACTGGCTGCGACTCATCAAAAAACGGCTTCCGTAGAAGTCACTCTGCTCGGACGAACACATTCAACATCATTGTAAAAGTTATTGTTAAAGATGCTTCACAGACAAAAATAATCAATTAACCCTGACTTTGAGGTAAATAAATGGTAATTTAAAAATGAAATCACAATAGAACAACAAACAAAAATTATATTAGTGTTCAGACTAAATGTAAAAGGAGTTGAACCGTACCATAATTTAAAACCAAAACAACAGTTGGTGACGATAATAAGCTCAAATAGACAGTAATTGACCCACGACTGCCCACTCAACTTAACAACCTTAAAAGCCATTATATGGCATGTAATGCTAGTTTTCTACAGGGTATGCGACTGATAATACCGTTTTATGTGTACACAAAAATTAAAGAGCGTTCGCTAATTTTTTTAAATTTTAAATAGATATCAAGATTTTAGTCATAGCTGGACGAAAAGTTCCTAAAAACTATTGTTGTAAAATCGTTGTTTTATATGTTTTGTGTAAGGTGTGTAAAAAGTTGTGTCTTTGAACTGTTGATATTTTAGAATTAAAATTTTCTACTTAAGACTCACCACGTTGACAGTGCTTTAAGCCTAAAAAACTGTTTTTAAAAGATGGCAAAAGTTAAGCATCAGTTTGAGGTACGTTTAAGTCGCTTACTCTCTATTAACCATCTAGACCACAATTTTTTAAAGAGAAAAAATTATCCTATGTTTCTTAAATGATTAAAAATACGCAAATAAGGATAGCTATTTTCATTTGCTTAATTAAAAAAAATACACAAGTCAGTGGGCTACCTGCTTAGAAGTATTCGTTCTGGTGCAGCTTAAAATACAACTTGACTTCTTCAATATCAAATCTATCAAAGCAGTTAGGGAAAACATATTACGAACACCCTATATAATATTATAGCGCCTTCCATTAATTATATTATGTAACGTATGTCCTAAAAGTTTTGGCACAAAACTCATTGTCTTTAATTTTAACACAAACAAAATAAAAATCAAGTTGCCTTTGAAAACAAAAGTTTATTTACTTTATTTACTGTCAGTTGAGATTTATTTATTTTGAAGTTTTTGCTTTAAGATGTCGTATAAATTAGAAATAAGAAAAAGTATCTACAAGTTAGTTGGGCGGATACCCAAAGCTGAAATCTGTCGAATATTCCAGAATGAAAACATTTCACGAAGAACCATTTATAGAACAATAGCAGAGTGCGAGCAGGGAATACCATGTCTGAATCTCCCAAAAGTGGAAGACCGCGTGCATTTACCGCACAGAGGTCAGAGAGATTGGTGAGAAGAGCAAAAAACCAGATTGGAATGTCAACGAGGAGACTGGCTAGGCAATGCAGATCTTCTAAGAGTACGATATCGTTGGAATTGAGGAGGAATGGCCTTAAATATCGAAAGAGACGTAATTTATGATAACTAGTTAGTGTTTAAATAAATTTCTTCATTAAAAAAAAAACCGATAAATATTGTGTGCCAAAACTTTTAGGACATACGTTATTTTATATTTTAATTATTTAAAGATATTATACCTTTTTTTCTGTAAAGTATTATTTACACTCTTAATAAAAAAAACTTCATAAAAATATGAGATAGGTTTTCTTTTTTTTAACTGATATCAACTTGGGTTAGTGGTTAACCACACTTTATAGATCTTATTCCATACGATATAGATAGGTATAATTTCAAAAATAATTATTATAATAAAATGATTTACAATACAATACAATAATAATAGTATTCTAAATTACAGGTTTAAAATAAATATAAGTATCATAAAATTCATATTTTATATTAGCGTTGACCGTTGGGTGGCTAAATCATATTTATTTATTAACAACTTAAAAAAATAATTTATGCAGGCATTTTTACCTAAAAATTAACCAAGAAAAATGTTGTGAAAGAAGAAAATTAAGTTATTAAACGTTACTATGAAAACAAATTTTAGCAATACATTATTTGTAAATAAAATTGAATGCCAGAAAAATTGCTGAAAGAATTTATTAAAAAAGGATGAGTTAAATTATTTTTTCCTACGACCACATGTGAAAATAGTAAATAGCACACTGTTTTCATGCATAGAAAATGCCTTATATCACACTAGTGTTGTAAAGTACTTTACAACACTAGTGTTGCAAAGTATAATATAAAGCTGTCATCGCTGTCATTGTTATTTAAAATAAATTTGGAGTTATCAGGCTGTTAATGGGATTTACAATGAAAAAGCCATGCAATATCTTTTAAATGAGGACCTTTTTTAATTCTAAAATGATAAAAAGCTACTAGGTAGGTGATTGATATAAAAATATTGTTAAACAGTATAATATGTCGCAGTAAGGAAAAGTATATATCACCGGAGTGATGCAAAGTTTTCAATTGTTTTCTTATTTTTTCTGTGAAGACAAACAACTTTTATTGTTTTTTGGTGAATAGCTTGTGGTCGTAGGAAAAATAGTGTACATTACTTGTGTGAAAATCTCTTTCTTACACTCGTGGGTTTGTCGCACTCGGCTGACGCCTCGTGCAACAATATTGCCACTCGTGTGAAATAAGTCAGTTTCCACCCTTGTAATGTAATATACTATTTTTACTGAATAAAATATCGTCATAAAGATACCTTGATAATAAAAAAAACAATGTTAGTTGAACCCACCTATTACCACAAAATCATTAGCCATATAAAGGTAGTTATTTGTAATTGCTATTAAATATTAATTACCACTTTTAATTAATTAGCAATGGTGGCAAAAGTAAAATGTTTCTATTAACAAATAAGTATGTTTCTTTTTTTAAATTACTTTCATTATATAATTATACATAAAAAAGTACAAGAAATGTAATTTTTTTAATTCGCAACAACTTTTATTATCTAATTTAAAGCAATGTTAGGTGGCTGTTATTTTAAACACTTAGGTTTTACTTTATTTAAACTGTCCCATTGACTGCAAGTTTTCTCTAAAAAATACTTTGGGAAGTTCTTTTATTTAAACTAGACTGGGCCAAAAAAAAAAAACAAACATGACGACGAAAAAAATATCCTGAAATTTTCAGCCCTTAATTAACATGAAGAGGTGCATCATTAAAATTCTTGATTTTGCAACAATTACTGCATTTTTTATACACAATCTAGGAATTTGTCACACTTGAACCTTCGACCAATTCATTTTCTTGAAGGAAATTAAATTCTCTACAAAAAGCTTTCCTAGTAAATTTTCGTAGAACCAGCCGCTTTCTTGTAACCATGTCTTAAACTTTAATTAATTTTTTAAATTTTGTCACTTAGATCTTGATTTTTTTAACTACCATACATATCAATACCTTCATGAAACAAATAACTATTCTTAAGGAAAATTTTATGCTCCACAAATAGGTCTCCCAACATTTTTTGATAAATTAATTCCTTTTGAAGTTATTCAATGTGGAAATTGAAATGAAAATTTGGTCTACGAAGATATACTTGCATTTCCGTTTGGAGCACTAATGTCTATAACTTTGCAATTAGTAAATAAATCTGTTAACTTTACAGTTTATCCAGTGTATATTAATCTTGGGTTTAATTAGGGAATTAAAAAAAAAGGACTTGTTTACCAGAACTAACCAGATTCTCCACCTATACTCTCTAATAATATCACAACTATTGTAATGCAATAAGACTGATACTATTTTAAGAATCTTAACAACAAAAAAAAAAAAATAACATTAATTGATTAAAATGGTCATAACTTTTTGACCTCCCTGTATGCACATTTGCGAGTGAAAATAATAAAACAGCATTTAATTTTAGTCAAAAAAGGTATACTTCTTTGATCTCCAAAAAGTAGACCGTTTTCGAAATAAACGACTTTTTTATTAGGTTGCGCAGGAACACTCTAAAATTTAATTAACAACGATAAAGTTAGAAAAAGCTATTGATTATAATAAAGGTTCAAAATGTCCACCATCCACTAGGACACATTATCTAATTCTTTTATTTAAATTTTGCCCGACTTCAAATAATGATTCTTCTTGGGCCCTGATGATATTGACTCCTTCCACAATCTTTGCCACAATTCCTGACGGTTATTTAACAAAAAAGTCGTTTATTTCGAAAACGGTCTACTTTTTGTAGATCAGAGGACCTTTTTGACTAAAAGTAAATGCTGTTCTATTATTTCCACTCGCAAATGTGCATACAGGGAGGTCAAAAAAGTTATGACCATTTTAATCAATCAATCAATGTTATTGTATGTGGCGCCATCTAGTGGTAATGGCAAAATATATATTATATTCGTGTTCGTCATTCCAAATAGTAAAGAACACCAAATTTTACTTTAATCTGTCCACTGGATTCCGAGATATTTCACTAAATGTTTGGTAAAAAATAGTTTTAACATCCTGTAGAACGAAAACCAATAACATTTTGCTAAGCGATATGGAGCTCAAACGTTTTATTTTCATGTCAGGTTTCCTTCATTAATCTATGTCCAATTAATTACGGGATACCCTGTATATGCGATATAATCAAAAGAATAGTTTAAAAAATATACAATACATTGAATGTTTTTATACTAGTCTGTCGAAAGTAACACTCTTATTTTCTCTTTTAATATTTTAATACCAGAGATAATTGATTTAGTTTAATAAATAAAAGATCCTAATTGACTGACAGTTTGTAAATAATTTTTCTATGCCGGAAGTTTATTGGTATTTTTTATCAAGAGCAAATACATGAATCAGTAAATGTAACCTACAAAAATTACGTAGTAATAGTAGAAGTAGGAGTAGATGGGTAATACCCAAGCCTGACCTACAGCACGTATGCCGTTGACTGATGGATCAATATTTTTACTTTTCGGCCGCCAGTTTTTATTTCCTATAGATATTAACGAATATTTGTAGGTTTGTATACAAACTTCATGTTATTTTTAACTTTTTAATACCTACCGGTATTTTTGGTTTTTGGAAAAATTAAAATAGGAATATTGGAACATAGCACTTGGGTATTTTTTAAAACATAATTTAAATTGGTGTTTTTCGACGTAAAATAATCTGTAGGATCAGAAATCTTCTGCACTCTTATTTGCTTAATCAGAAAAAAATATATAAACTTTATTAAAAGTCAGTGGCGTACTTTTTTTCTCAATATTGGCTCTGGAGCCCACTGAGACGCCAGAAATTTACGAGCGTCTTACTACATTAAATAAGTGTCCTAATTTTATATAAATCGTATAAATCGGATGACAGGTTTTTAAGATATTTAAAAAATACAGACTTTTTTTTAAACTTTAACGCCCTGTATCTTGAAATAGAAAGAAGTGCGGACATATGTTTATAGGGACTTGTTTTATATATATATATATATATATATATATATATATATATATATATATATATATATATATATATATATATATATATGTATACCGGGTGTTGTTCCGTCGAGCGGGACATAGGGAATCCCATGTAAATTTTGAAGTAGTCAAATATTGGCTCCCCTAATTATTTTAGAAAAAAATGCTATTAGGATTTATTGAAGAGCACAGTAAGTTCCACCCAAAATGAAAATTTGAGCATTTTTCAACCCACCAGTAAAGAGTAAACTGCTTAATACTTCTGCAACGTAGTATCTCATTATGAGACCCTGTACTCTAGAAATCAACAATAAAAACACCATATCGATTTATCAATGACAATTTAGATCATTAATTTATAATGTCATTGCCAAAACTGAACAATTTTATACGGGAATTTCAAAAGAATCCTCGCATTTCATTTTAGTTCACAGTTAATTCCAATACATGCACTCACAGTTACGCAAGACAATAAAACAAATTTTTCTACATTTAGAAATCAATTTATGACGAAAATATCAGGATTTAATCAAATGCTCAAATATTCCTGCATTAACTGCCAGACAATAACCCAAACGTTTATAAAACTCATTTCTTACGTTGGCTAGTTGGCACATCGATATTCTGGCACATTCAGCGGAAATAGCATTCCTTAGCTGGATTAAATTTCCATATTTTTTATTGGTAGCTTAGTTTTTAAATGCACCCTTAAGTTTCGCGTATATAGGTTTAACCGGGTGGCTCCTTTGTATATTAAACTATTAAACAGAAAAAATGTAAGATAACTGTTTGAGACACCAATCTGACAAACCCTCGTGCCAAGTTTCAAAAAATTTTAATAAGCGAATCTTGAATTATTTAATTAAATGTAATTGTCAAATTACCAGCAAACCATTTTTAGCGATTAAATAATAGATACATATTTTTCTTTCAAACACTGACTGTCACTGATCCTCATGTCAGTGACAACATTCATTTACAGGTGCCTGTAGTGTATGTTTTACCTAAACCGAAAAATTGGTAATTCTCCGATTACATTTAATTAATAATAATAATAACCAATATAAATAATTTAAGATTCGCTAATTAAACATTTTTAAAACTTTGCACGACGACGGTTCGTCAGTTTGGTCTCTTCAAAAAGTTATCTTACATTTTTCCTGTAAATGTACAGGGGATCCAATAATAATTAACCCCTTTAAAATTTACATGGGATTTCCTATGTTTCTCTCGGCGACGCGACGCACCACCCGGTATACGTTAATGATGGTATCAGTATTTCTCGCAGACTTTTCTTCAGGTAGGCATGCCTCACCGTGTGTATGCCCATTTAAAGTTTGGAACTACATTTTCAACGCCGTGTATAACGTAATAATCAATTTTCGCAAAATCGGCAAACATTTTTAGGAAAAAAAATAAATAGCTTGTCTATAAAAACCTAAATAAATAAATATGATTTGTTAGAAATTTTCCGATTATTCATATTAAATTTGTAAAATCTAAACAAACCGATCATTTCCAGGATTTCCCGTTAATTCCTGAAAACAAATAGCGGACATTTTAGTTTTAAATACCTAAAATAAAAATTGCATTATGTTTCACAACGATAATGACTAAAGACAGGCACTGTTCATTGGTTTAAAAAGTTGGTAAAATTAAATTACAATTTTGCAAGGTTGTGTAGTACTAGGCGATTTAAATTTTATTTATTTTTTCATTTATTTATTATTTATTTATTCAATTACAAACATTATTAATGTCCCTAAACAGTAACCACCATTTTTGAGATTAAAGGGGTAAAATAGTGTTGATATCCAAAATTTTATATTTACGTTTATTTATTTATTTTATTTATTTTACACACCAAATCGATTTTTGAAAAAATCACCTTTGAACAGAAGGGTAGCAATAATTTATTTTTAATTATACGCAATTATTGCGTTTAATTAAACATCAGTAAAATGCATTAGATTGTTTTAAATTTTTTTGTGTTCAAAACACCAAAAAAAAAAAAATGTCATATTTCATATTTCCAAAACAGATTGTCATACTAAATGTGGAATTTTTTAAAACTCTCTGACAGATCTTTGTAATTATGCTACAGTATACAGGGTGGTCCATTTTAAAAATCATGGTTTTTGTCATAGCTTGTATATCTTTAAAGGTAATTAAATTCTAATTTAAAAGAAGCTTATTAAACTAATATTTTTATTTATTACTAGCTATGATTCCCGGCTTCGCTCGGGAGTTGATATGATACCCAAACAACCGTTGTTCTGAATGAAGTTCAAATACTCGACAACAGATGGCGCCACTACACTTAATATCCAAGTTGAAGGGTTGGAAGAGTCCTTCTATCTTTAAAAATACGCCCTTTAGGGTAAAACGGGAACTTTCTTGTTCGAGGGGGATAAAGGGCTTTCACACTATATAAGTCCCTTTATCGTATCGAGACTCCTTTTCAAGTTTTATCGGCACGCACATTTTATCAACTTAGTTTTATTATATAATAATGATAATGATAATGATATACAATAAAAAAATATAGTTAAAGCGGGTTATTATTTGACACCCAGTACACCAATATACTTTTATATTTCCGGAAAAGTTATTAATCCCTCAACATGATAAAAAAAATTGTTGCGTCATCCAACGTCATGAACTGGGGTCGCGCCTGCCTTCAAGTTTCAACCAATAGGAAAGCTTCACAGTCGAGACGGGTGTGTGTATATACAAGAAGGTTTTGAAATTACTAACAACTGTAAATTGGTGTTTAGTGAGTGTGTGCTTTATACAGAGGCAGACTGAAACCTGAGTTATTAAACAAATCAGGCGGTTAAAAAATAAAGAGAAAGTATTTGTGATAATTTTGTAGGTAATCAATATAATAATTAAACATACGAGTTTTATTATTAGATTTTGCGGTGGGCGTACGTAGAAGAGATAATATAGTCGGCCGTGAAAAAAAAGTTTTTTAATACAAAGTTGTTTGGAGGAGATAATAAGAATTTAAAATGGGAAAAGGTGGTGAAAATACCGCAGATGTTGATGCCGGAAAACTGAGTGAAAAATTCGTGGAAGCAAATGGATTAAATAAGGAAAAAGATGTGGAAAATTTAGCACCAAAAAAAGCAACATTTGATGTGAGTCATAATATACAGAATAAATTATTAATTTAATAAATGTTTTTGATTTTTGCTTGAAGCTTTGAATTTTATATTTAACAAAAATTTTTATTATTTTGAGTATTTTAGGAAACGAACCAAAGCGAAGTAACCCAAAATATCTTTTTTTTTTTTAACAAACGGCTCTTATTTTACACTACTCTTCAAAAGTCAAAATAAAGTAATATATTAAATAAAATAATTTAAATTTTTGAAGTCAGGTTATTTATGATTATTTATATTTTTAAAATTATATGTTAACACAAGGATCCATCATTAGAAAAAATGATTGTAATAACTTTTTTATCCATAAATTTATTAAAATTTTTAAACCGTATATTCTTAAACACCATAATTTTTGCGTTGGAAATTTTTTTCGAATAAAACCACCAAATATCATCACTCAAACAAAAAAAATATACAGGGTGATTCAAAAATCGATCACGAAACTTAAGGGGGTGATTCCACTTGACAAAATAAGGGTAGAGCTTTATATTAATTTTTTCAAAAATGTAATTCGTTTTCGAGTTACAAGCCGTCAAAGTTCAATTTTTATTTTGGTTTTTTCGCCATATTGCATTTATTTTTTAACCAATCCAGTTGATATTTGGCACACAAATCGAGCTTTGCAGATTCTAAAATTTTAAGACAAAAGTACTTTTTTAAAATACCGCTAGAGGGCACTTTACCCAAAACTTAAAATTTATTTACATCATAACTTTTTATTTTGACAGATATCGCAAAGCTGGGGGCGCCAGTTTATAGACAATCGAAAACTTAAAAAATAAGGTACTCCTTATTAAATTCGATAAACCTCACCGTTTAGAAACCAATAGACATTAAAGTTTTCATCAATTTCAATCAAATTACCTACATACGTACAGGGTGTCCAGTAACTCAACCGACAAACTTAACCAAACGATTCTACAACAGAAAATAAGAAAAAAACTTTATATAAACATATGTCCTAAACGTCTTAGTTTTTGAACCACTATGTGTTAAATATTTAAAAAAAACTTTTTTTAAATGTATTTATTATTGCCTTGTAATAGTGAATATCGAATTTTTCTAAAATCATAAGTTATTAATTCACAAACATGCTATTTACCGTCAAAATTTTACAATTATAATTTGCAAACGCAAAATAGAATATACATATGTATTCTAAATGAAAAAAAAAAGATGTCTTAATTATTTTAAAGTATACAGGAATATATATAAATAAATATATATATATATATATATATATATATATATATATATATATATATATATATATATATATATATATATATATATATATATATATATATATATATATATATATATATATATATATATATATATATATATATATATATATATATTAATTAGGTTTTCCTGTCTCGACACGTAATGATTTACATTTTATTTTATATCGGTAAATTTAATGAAAACAAAAAAAAATTAAAAAGTTTGAAATAAACCAGGATATCCAATTTTTTTTATAGTCGTTGGTAAAGTTATTTTTTAATTAGGTAAACAAGAACGATAGAGCGAATCTTTTCCCACCACTTTCAATAATTTTAAAAAAGTGCAAAAATATTCAAAAAGTGTATTTTTATAAGAGCAATATTTCCATAGAATTTAATAATTTTAGCGCTTTTTGTTTTTAAAATAAAAAAAACATTAATTTTTTGCTATTTTTGTATGGCAATATCTCCCTAATAATTGACTTTTGACCCAATGTTTATACAGCAAACTACCCTTTATTTAAAACAAGAAATCAAGTTCTAAATTTTTTCGCATTTGTTTTGAAACACCCTGTATAACAATTTATATTTTAACAAATAGTTTTTTCTCCATACTCTAGACAACTGCAATACCTAATTATTCTATTTTGAAATTAAACTTTTTTTAAGATGACCTCTATTTTTTCCCATAATTTAACTATTGTGTTCCATCTTTCTACACAGAAAATTTTATGCAACCTAATATTAAATATCAATTTTGACTTACAAAACCAAACAATTTAATTACCTTTTAGTATATTAACCTTGTAATGTAACTTTTACTAAAAAAATAATTTAATTTAACATGAAATGTACTCAACCATTAACTGATTCTATTATATTCCTCTTACATAAAATTTTAAACAGGGTGTTTCACAATTTGTACGACAAACTGTAAGGGCTACTTCTACAATAAAAAGTAAGAAACAACTTCCTATAAAAATAGGTCCAAACGTCTTACTTTTTGAACTACGGGGTGTTTAAAATTTAAAATAGTTATTGTTCTTTTGTAATAACCCAGCAAACACTATTTGCGGCAATGTACATTTTTCATATTGGCATTGATGGTAAAGCATTGGCAGGCAATTGGTGGCAATATTATGAAAACATCTTATACGCATTAAAAACTCAACCCTAAATAAACACTTAATTGCCAATAAATTTTACATGCAGGCGAATTGCCGGCAAGCATACAAAAATGACGGCATACCAATCCTGATTAAATAAAGCACGCGTTTTTGTTGCAGGCAAATAAATATTGGATTTTTGAAGGCAAACCTTCAACGCATATTCATACTTTTCAAACCATATTATTAACATTGGTATTTAACTAACATTCGAGCAATTTTTTTGATCTGTTTTGGCGGCTAAACAACATTATTTAATGTTTTTTTACATAATTTAAAGGAAATGGCCTTTTCATAACATTTTATTGTTAAAAATCATGCAAATAAAAATTAGGTCAAACAAAATGTTTATTATGTATTTTGGAGCGAATAAAAATAAAATGATGGTAAAATTAGCTACGTTAATTTCGACCGAAAGTGACCGCTTTGTGCATTTGTTTTCTACGTGGTTTTCTAGCTTTTTAGTTTCTTTTTTAATGAAAACAGTTTTTTAATAGACATAATTAAATGTATTCATTACCTAATAAGTGTGTGTTGTGTGATTAATAGTTTTAAAGACGTGTTAATAAAAATATTATATATATATTTAATAGTTTTTTTGACATACCGATAGATGGCGTAATGGACAATAAACTACTACGTTTCTGCAATATCTTCGCTTTTTATCGTCTAAACCGTACCCATTAGACAATAATAATTCGAGAGCGGTCTGCGGTAGGTGATCTCACTTAGCTTTGAAAGAAATATCTTCGGCTAGTGTAAAAATCTGCCTCTCCAAAAAACATTTTAATTCCTTTCCATTTTTTTGTGGTGGAGGCCTCCTTTGCGGCCCTTAGGCAACTACCTATGTTGCCTATGCTTAACTCCGGCACTGGACCATGCAAAACTTTTTATAAAGATTTTTTTTTATAAAATTATTAATAAAAAGTTTTCCAAATGTCGCCAAATTACGTAGATAAACTGATGTTGATTTACCTCACATTTATTTTTATCAAGGTAAAACTTTGTACGTGTTACATAGTAAGGTAATAAATTTAAAATTATTTAAAAAAAATTCAAAATTGTCTAAGTCATAAATTTAATGAAGTACATTTTAATTGTTTCCAAAGTGTTTTAAACTATTACAAGTATTTAAAAAGTATATTGTTTACAGACCATTAGCTACTTGATTTTAAGAAGTATGAAGTAATTTATAGTGATTGTAATACAATACTTAGATATTTTAATGACAAAGTATCACATTGTTTAAAAAATTATTGGATATTTATCATCCATAAATAAATGACTGTTTTGCTGCTCTAATAAAGTTGGAACCACGTTTTGTTTATATTGGATTGGGGCGCCAAAAATCTCGTTCAATTTAATGCATCCAAAACACAATCATGTCCTTGTCGCGAAAAAATCATTAAACACTCATCCTTTGCTTATGAGTGGCCAGGTTTTGCAGAGCGGGGACACATTTAACCTTGTGGGCGTCACATTTGAAAATAACCTTAACTGGCATAAACACATTGTATCTGTAGCCACCGCGGCTTCAAAAAGCTTGGATTTCTTTTCCGAGCCAAAAAGTATTTTTCTCCTTCCAATTTATACACTTTGTATGTGTCCAAAATTCGACCCTCTCTGGAATATTGTTCTCATGTCTGGGGAATGGAATCCCCTACAACCCTCAGGATAATTGATGCCATTCAAAGAAGGGCTGTTCGTCTTATTAATGAGCCTTTACTTACTCAAAGACTTCCTTCTCTTGCCCATCGTCGTACTGTGGGAGATCTATCGCTCTTCTATAGATACTTTTACGGCTTCTGCTCCGACGAATTATCCAGTATAGTTCCTCCTCTGGCAGCTTCCAACAGAAAAACTCGTGGTGCCGCGCGTATGCATCTCTATACATTTCGTTCGTTCTTTTTTCCCTAGAGTTTCTAGACTGTGGAACCTACTGCCAGCGGAGGTCTTTCCTTCCCCCAAATCTTCAAGTTTTTAAGTCCCGTGTTAACAAACTTTCTCTTACCCTGCTTAAGACACCCACGGTACGTTAGTATTTAGGCTTTCAGCCTTCGTGGATTGTCCAAAGATAAAAAAAATATGAATATGATATGAATGAAAAACCCGGCACCCACGAAGCTAGTTCTAACGAATCACGTAAATCTTCGTGGGCAGTCAAAAAGAGAACAAAAAGTTTACAAGGTTTCCCAAAAGCATGAAAACGACTAAATATCTCGAAAACTAAAAGCGATAGAAAAAAGTTTTAAAATAAAAAGTTATATTAATTAAATTAACTTTTTAATTGGAAATCCCCATATTTTAATTGCAGAAATAGAAAGGTAAAGCTGAGATAATTCTGCATATCACAATACTAATAAGTTAGGAGAGAAAAGTTAACAACAACCTTTAAAAATTTCTTAATCAAAGTATACAGACATCAGTACCGGATCTAGGTCATTTTTAGCTTTATGCTTGATTCGGCATAGACAGGCATATTACATAAATAAATAAATGTTATAGATGAATGAAATCACTGTTTTTCACCACTAAATAATATTTATTCAATGACTAAGGGAGGGTCATGTTTGGACCATAGGGATGGTCATCATCAACCTAAACACAATCATAGTTATAAGCCAAAGAAAAAAACTTTCTTATTTAGTAAAAACTAACCTAAAAAAACAAGGATGCAGTTTAAAATAAATAAATGGATTTTAAAATAGTAATTTATGTAACAAGTGCATAAAGTGATCTTTTTTTTACGAATGGCTAGTTTAACAGCAAGTTTATGCATGTGTTACATACTATATTTTTTCCACGACCGTATAAATATTTCCCAAAATATCATTTTATATACATGTTTTATTTATCTAAACTTAATAATTTTTATTTTTGCAGCTCAGCCATTATATTGCAACAAAAAAATCATAGCCTCCTTATTTTTTAAGAGACAATTATCTTCTTCATAACTATGCATTTATTATTTAATTTTAGAAAATTGTATGTACTTACTTTTTGTAGAAATAATACTTAAACAGTATAAATCCCTTTTCAATTTCTTAGTCATCCAAATTAGTTATTACTATTAATTTTTAATAATTTCTATTAAATTAATTTGCAACTGTCAAACTTTAAAGCTAGTGACACATGAACTAGAAGAAATATTAACGAAATTAAAGGTAACTTCAAAGTGGGTCTATATAAGGTCACGACATTCGGCCATAGTGCTTTGACGTGTTATGACGTCACATCTCCCATTTTTCGGCCATGTTGTTCAGTGCCGGAGATATACAGTTTATTGTATTAATAGAAAAACCGTTTACACAACAGTTTTTAAATGTTATTAAGTTGTAAATTCTTTACTTTAAATAAAAAACATTTGGAATTACATCTTTCAACAAATATCACTTCCAAAGCAATACAAAATGAAATGCGCAAATTCTAAACGCCACTGGGTTAATCTCAGCTTTGATTTTTACCCAGTCTTGCCAACTTTTCTCCGAGAAGTACCCTTCCTTGCGTCTTCGACCTCGAACCGCCTAGAAGTTGAGGATATGTCGCAACCTTATAAATATAAACTAACCTTGAGGTAACTTGACCGTTCGGTTCAGTGATGTCGCGTTTACTGTTACATTGCATAAATTGATATTTAAGTTTATTATAGTAGGCATTGAAACAAAACACTAAATCAAAGTGCGAAAAAAGCTTCAAAGTGTTAAAAAAGTTACTTTTTTAACACTTTATGTAGTGTACTAATATGGAGTATTTTACCTTCTTGTTAACGATTAAAAAAACAGCATTTTTTTAACGGTCGTGGAAAAATGTATTTTTGGACTTCTATTTTTTTATTTCCTAGCAAATAATATATTTTTAATACCGATTGACACTATTCATTAAACTAAATATCAAATATTGATCCAACCAACACCAATGCACACCTGGACAGGATATTATTCTCGCTGCATAGGAATAAGTTTGACCTTCTTTGTATGTAAATATTTAACCCGCCTAGATGGAGCCGAGCCTTTATTAACTACATTGTAGGAAGAAAGAACGAAAGATAAAGAAATGAGAGTTATTAGAGAGGTACTGAGCAACTGAGAAACCAGAATAACGTAGAATCCATTAAATTGTCTGATAAAATGTCATTGGTAGAGTCACATTTATTGTCTAAAATTTATTTTGATTTAGCCATGAGAGCGAGTAAATTAATTTCATTAAGAACCTCCTTAACGAAGTTGTGTTAACTCTAACTTAAGGATTAACTCACTGATGGTTTTTGATTTTTAGAAAATATTGTTCGTTTCTAGAGTAATAGTATAGTAACCCAAGGGGGCGATGCCCAACTTGGCTCACCAAGCAGGTAAATGGAACAATTATAGCCCAAGTCGGCACATACGTAGGCAGGTACTCTGTTCTACATAGCCCAACTTGGCACAAACATTATTTGTATCTAGGTATGTCTAATAAAACAGTTATTATATTTTTAATTCCTTAATTAAACCTAAGACTAATATACACTTACGAATAGTTAGTTTTGGTAAGCAACGCCTTTTTTAATTCCTTTATTAAACCCAAGACTAATACACACTTACGAATGGTTAGTTCTGGTAAGCAACAACTTTTGTTAATTCCTTAATGAAACCCCCAAGACTAATACCATTGTATGAGACTTATACAACGCTAATACACACTTTATATACATCTATGTCTTTTATTACCTGTGAGCAAGGAAGATAAACTTTTTAATAAGGAGCGCTCAATTTTTTATATTTGTCCGAAAATATAGGGTAATTTGTGACGTCACCTTTTCGCCATAATATTTTTTATCTGACAAAATAAACCAATACTTGTATACCATAAAATAAAATCACAAAAAAACATAAAAAAATGTATCTTACCCTTAATAAAGATATAAACGTAAATTCCCTGTAAAAAATTATCGAAAGGTCAGTGACCCCTGTTTACAGGTTTTAAAATTCTCTGTAACTGCAGTATTAATAACTACTCAATTAACCTATAAACAGTAAAAAGTAAACATATATAAAAGTTCAATGATTAAAACTAACTAACCAAAAACTCGAAAAAACCTTGCAGTATGATTTTAAACAAAGAATTACGGGAAAAGATTACGTCACAAAATTTAGCGAACATAGGCTTAAACGGGATTGAGCGCTCCTTATTAAAAAGTTTATTTTCCTTGACCTGTGAGTTATGTGTGCCAGTTGGGTCATGATAAATGGTCGGACAAGGTGTCATAAAATTGATCCTAAAGTGTGCCGAGATGGGATACGCCCACCCAAGGATTGACACGATATTGGAAAAGAGGCTCTTAACCGATGGCCTAAAAATAAATGCGATATTTTTTAAATAACCTTAGCTTGTACTATATATTTTTTTAAAGAAGAAATAATAAATTTAAAGATAATTGTTTTATCAACAAATCCTAAATTTTTCAATCTATAATTTTTTTATGCAAGGCTTACAGTTGCTTTTAATTATAAGAAAAAGGCAGAAATTTTTGAAAATTTTGTGATTAACGATAAAATCGGATCACATTCACGAAAAAAACAACTTTAAACATTTGGCTTAGTCGCCATCAAAATATTAGTCTAAAGGTACATTTACATCTGGCATTTATATCAGATAGACATTCTGGCTAATGTAAACAATGAAAATTTTATATCAGACATACATTTTTGACCGTTTAAATTAGCCAGAATTTCGGTCTGACATAAATATCATGCAATAAATGTCAGATGTAAACATATCATAAGAGCCAGTGGATGGCAATGACTCTTCTATACCTACAATTGAAGATATGTTCTGTAGTTCGGCGGATTAATTTAATGGATGGTAATTATTTGGGTACACGCCAAAAATTAAATTAAAAGTACTAAAAAACTAAAAAATTTTAAACAAGTAAAAAAATAATTAAAAATCGACGTTTCGGTGGCAAATCTGCCACCGTTGTCAAGATAAATTAAATAAAAATAAAAATAATATAAAGGAGAGTCATTGAGCGAAATATGAGCTTTGGTAAAATATTGACGGTCTGCCATCCACTGGTTGTTAGACCAAAGAGTAAATATGTAAACTATTATTAATCTTTGGTTAGACTATATGGACGGCAAAGCTGTATTATCACTTTTTGTTAAAAAACTCACTAATTTTTTATTTTTTTATCAAGATGTTAAATTATTTTTCCTACGACCACTTGTGAAAATAGCAAATAGCACACTGGTTTCATGCATAGAAAATGCGTTATATCACACTAGTGTTGCAAAGTACTTTACAGCACTAGTGTTGCAAAGTACTTTACAACACTGGTGTGATACATATTATGATGTCATTCTAAAAACTGCTATTGGTTTTGCAAGTGACATATTTATTGTAGTGACAGTAAAAAAACTTTTTACTTACTTACTTTAAACAGTAGAACCCAAATTAGCGAAAATCATCTTATTAACGTTAAGTTACAACACAGTATAAGCTTTCTTCTAATATTAAAAAAGTAATAATAAAATTTCCGAAAAATAAAAACATAAACAAAAATAGACATAACCACAAAAAACAACTTTCACTGACTGCTCGCTCAGTGGCACAGTGTTGTCAGGTAAGTAGATCAAATTAAAAATCTTCCTACTACCTTTGAGCACGCACTTTATAGAGGCAGCCTTGCCGCTTGACCGTTCGACCTAAACCGCCAAAGAAAAAACTCCTATAGATCAAATTTCTTTCTCTTTGTCTTCGTGTACTCGAACAACTAGTTAAATCTTTTTTTTAATCCCTTAATTAAACCAGAGGCTAATACACACTTTATGAATCCACTTTCTTTTATCCATTCAAAAATAGAATCAGATCCTTTCGGCGTTGCCAAATGCTTTATTTTGCATGGTATAACTGACGTTTAGTAGTCGTTTTTTTCTTACTTTTAGGACTTTAGGTTATGCATTTACAATTTTCATATTTTTTATATTTTTTCTCTAAAATATGAGGAAAAAATGTAATTTTTACTTAATTTTACATGTGATGTTTAGTTTCATTAACTCGTTTAATCAATTTTACCCCACCCAGCACCCCTTTTAACTCTCCGGTCCCGTAAGTTTGTTTACTGATATTTTTTTAAAACGGAATATTTTGGATATGCGCCACTTACGTTTTATTTAAAAGAGTGTCTAAAATATGTAAATATCAATAATTTTTAAAAACCCTTAAAATAGCAGAAAACCGTATTAAACTATTACCGTTATTACCTAACCAAACCATAAAATTTTTATTAAGTGAGGGCCTTTTTAAATTCCAAAATGATAAAAGTTATATAATGCTTCTAGGTAGGTGATTTTCGATGTAAAAATATTGTCAAAACAGTATCATGTAGCAGTGAGGAAAAGTACATATCACACTAGTGTTACTAAGGAAAAATCACCCTAGCGTTGCAAAGTTCTCAATTGTTTTTTATTTTTTCTGTAAAGACAAACTTTTTTTTTTTTTTAGTGAATAATTTGTGGTCGTAGGAAAAATAGTGTACAGTACTCGTGTGAAAATTACTTTCTTACACTCGTCGGTTTGTCGCACTCGGCTAACGCCTCGTGCTACAATATTCCCACTCGTGTGAAATTAGTCATTTTCCACACTTGTAATGTAATATACTATATTAAACATACAATATGTCGTTAAAAACCATTTAGACACGTCTAGATTATACTTATCAGGTAAAAGCAGTTTTCCTTGACAATACGTTAATACTGACCTATTAGTTAATATTACATAAATATGCGACAGATATTTTTAATGATGTTTAAATTACAATAGATTAAAATTCAATGATAACATAAGAATTTATTTACCTAATTATTATCTTTGACACAAGACAACAGAAATTGTTTGTGGTTGTCACATATTCCCATATAACATTTTTGCCGGCGTTGTACCTTTAATTTACTGGTATTGCCAACACTCTTTAATGGCAAGGCATTGGCAAAAAGGTATCAAAAAGACGCGAAAGTGGGCAATTGGCTGTTATTAGGCCACGTGTTGCAGATAATGTGATGGCATCCGTCATTAATATGATGGAAAAATGCGTTTAGGATGATGGCATCCATCATTAATAAGTTATTGACAAAAAAATGCGTCTAGGATAATGGCATTTATCATTAAATAAGTATTGCAAGTTTTATAAGTTGAATGTCCCAAAAGTTAAATAACATATTTAGAATTTTGTAATCGAAAAAAAAAGAAAAAAAAGGAAGGAAAACTTTATCAACAAAAAAATTACATAATATAAATTTTTATACCGTAACAATAAACCAAAAAAGAAATAAAAAGTATGTAATAAAATTAAACAAAAGATAGTAAATCAAAAGAAAACACTTTAAAATAGTAAGTATTTAAGGGACACTTACACTCAATTTTCAGATCCAAAATATAGGGAGAAATATTTTAAAAGAGTTAAATGTCAAAAAAAACTATTAAATATATATAATTCTTTTTATTAACACGTCTCTTAAACTTTTAATAAGGCAACTCCCTGATATCATATAGTTTTTTTAGGTAACTACAAATTTAAAAGGTTTTAAACGAAATGTTAACAGCTCCTAACAGTCTACTTGAATAACCCGCTTTCTTGACTAGCCATCACCAATTAATTACACAACATACACTAATTAGGTAATGAATACACTTAATTATGTCTACTAAAAACTCTTTTCTTTTAAAAAGAAACTAAAAAGCTATAAAACCACGTAGAAACCAATTGCACAAAGCGGTCAAACAAAAGCAAGGTTGCCTCATCTGGCCAATTGTCAAGTCTTGTATTTCAGCTAAGCGGGAAATTTGAATTTATCACCTTCGGTCGAAATCATCGAAATTAACCTAGCTAATTTTACCATTATTTTATTTTTATTCTCTCAAAAATACATAATAATCATTTTGTTTGACTTAATTTTTATTTGCATGATTTGTATCAATAAAATGTTAGGAAAAGGCCACTTCCTTTAAATTATGTAAAAAAACATAAAATAATGTTGTTTAGCTGCCATTATAAATAAAACAGATCAAAAAATTGCTCTAATGTTAGTTAAATACCAATGTTAATAATATGGTTTGAAAAGTATACTTATGCGTTGAAGGTTTGCCTTCAAAAATCCAATATTTATTTGCCTGCAACAAAAAGGCATGCTTTATTTAATCAGGGTTGGTATGCCGCCATTTTTGTATGCTTGCCGGCAATTCGCCTGCATGTAAAATTTATTGGCAATTGGGTGTTTATTTAGAGTTAACTTTTTAATGCGTATTAGATGTTGGCATAATATTGCCACCAATTGCCAATGCTTTACCATTAATGCCAATATGAAAAATGTATATAGCCGGAAAATAGTGTTGGGTTACTATTAAGCTCTGCTCTCTTTTTTTTGTCATCTGACGCTATTATTCAATATCAAGTCATCTATTGCTTACTTAGTCAACTAAAAGTTTTATAGGTATATCGGATGGTGCATTGCCTGACTAGCCATACGAAATCCCATGTATATTTTGATACCTTCAAATATTGACTGCCCTATTGATTTTACAACAAAATTGTATTAGGTTATTTTGAAGACATTCATAAGATAAGCTACCACACTAAATTTCGGCATATTCGCTAATTAAATGTTATTAAAGAAAAACTATTTGTAAAATATTTACATTCCTAATACCATCACCTTGACCTTGAATAGTAATAAATAAAATGTCTTGTCAAATGTTAAATTGACGTTTTACTTTCTATCAAAATTTATTCATTACTGATGGATGATTTACGGCCTGTTTAATGCTGCGTCCAGACTTGCAACAATTCGTCAAACATTCGTCCAAACTAACCAACATATTTGCGCGCTCCTTTGATGCAAAATGCCGACAAGCTCTGAATCATTGTAGAATCATTTTCCAAGCCCTTGAAACGACGTGAATTCCGTCCACGTCCGCGCTATGTGGGGCTATGTCTATATGAATTGTTGCAAGTCTGGATGCGGCTTAAGGTATGCAACGATTTTACAAATAATTTTTAATAAATATCATTCAGACTCTTTGTTTGACCTCCGGACAGTGCGGACGTGCGTAGAAGACTACAAGGTTCTTCCCGGAGTGGCGGCTAGACGTGTCGTACGAACGTTTTTTACCTTCGGGGATCAAGGAAAGATTCACGCTAAATTTACGGCATCTTTCTTCTGGATCTAAGCGCTGTAAGCGAAGATTCCTATAAGCTGATGGTATCCTGTTTGGTGGTGAACACGAGGTATTTCTCAAATGGCGGGAAATAGATGGGTGTGCCATGGAAACTGTCAGTAGTGAAAGTGAAGGTTATACGTAACACCAGTAGCAGGTCTTGGTTTCACAGCCGACAATTTATGCATTGCATCGACTGTTGAATTATTTGTTTTCTTTTTGGAATTTCTGGGAGCTACGAGCTCGATTATCCAGATTTTCCGCCGACGAAGCCCTGGAAAGCATAGTCCAGAAGGGGAAGATTGGTGAATTGGACCTGGAGGGACTGAAACCAAGAAAAAAATAGGGAGAGAGAGATAAATACCATTTACTTAATTGGATTTTTAGAGAATAACAAAATTTAGTGTGTGAGCTTTTAGTTATCAATGTCTTCAAAATAAATCTAATACATTTTTTGTTGTAAAATTAACAGGGCCGTGCCTACCGGGTGGTGCAAGTGGTGCAAGGCACCAGGGCGCAAAGCTGCGGGGGCGCAAAACCTAATAAAGTGTGCCGAGATGGGATACACCGGTGGTTTGATATAACTTATTTTGAATTTTAGAAGAACTTTTAATGCAATTTCAAATATTCTATTTTAAAGTTTTACGATACCTGTAAAAATTTGCCATGTATTAAACTGAATATTACTTTTTTTTCACGAAATATAAAAAAATCTCACTCATTGTTTTATCGGGCTTGTAAAATCATTTCACTTAAACTGTTTAAATTTACTTAATTACCCAGTTTTTTTTATTTCATGAAAACAAAATGCAATCAAAAACATCTGGTGTTTGTTCATTAAGATCGTTAGTCAGTTGCATATACATATGGTAACATTCAGATTATTGCTACAGCACAGCTTTATGATCTACAGAGAGTTTTACATTGTAAAATATACATTATTTGCTTAAATTAAATTTAAAGAAAAGGGAGTGAAAAATATATAAAAATAAAGATGTGGGTGAATATAAATCTTTATGTCTTTTAAATAGTTCAATAAAATATGTAAAGTAGCATTAAGGACAACTGCTTTCTGTGAATACTTAATAACCTGCATCTTTTACAAAGCAACCAGTTGAATTCAATTTCAATTTTAAGTTCAAGGTTCAATTACTGCCTATTATATGTTTAATAATCCTTGAAATTGTTTTTGGCATTTTACGGTAAAAGGTAAATACTTAGCTGGTGACATTTTTTATCAAATAAAAAACAAGACACTTTACTTATACTCTATACAAGATAAGTTGGAAAAGTATTTTTTTCAATTTTTTAATAGGAGGCTCTGCTTTTAAAATATGGCATATCTTTTAATTTTAAACAAGTTTTCCAAATAATATTTTCTCTATGTTCAAAAATAAGACTTCCTCTTGTACCGCATTCGTTAATTTGCACCTACCTCGTAAATGCTATGGTTTATTTAAATTTTGATAGATGTTTTTGAGTTTCGTTGTACGCAGAGATTTTTATTAAAAATATTTTTTTTTGAGAAAGTTGTCAGATACAAACATTTAATCGTATGTCGTTTTGTTTAGCTGGTTTTACACTTATCAAACTTCTTGTCAAATAAGTGGGACCAAGTTTACCTTGAATATAATTTGATAATCTAAAACCGAAAATTGGATATCAAGGAAATTTAAGGTTGCCTTGTCAAATTTGTTTAAAGGATTAAAACACGTCCTATTTCTCGTCAAATATTTGATGCAAAACTTTTAAATTACCGACCCTATGAATTAAAAATTGACAGTTGGCAGCTAGGACAACTTCCAAACCTCAATTTTATCGTGATTGGTGGGGTGTTTGGTTTTTACCCTAAAATTTGCTTCAAAGAAGTTTGTCAAAAAATTTCCTATTTTACACTCGTGCCTTTAAACAAATTGTATCAAATATTTGATAAAACTTATTGAACAAGAAGTTTGATAAGTGTAAATCCAGCTGATGATGTGTTTATCAAGCAGAAACACTGCTTGACAAGTTTGATTGAAATTTAGATTAAAGAACTGTTTGTCAATCGTATTTGAAGGTGTGCGGTCCATATTTTACAAATATATTCAGTTTTTTTATTGTTTTCATAAAGTAGGCACCAACATGTCCGAGTTATGCCTAATCCTCATGTACGGTAAAATATTGCGGAACTTTGTACGTGTCCCAAATTTGACCCTCTCTGGAATATTGTTCTCTTTTCTGGGGAATGGCATCCCCTACCACCCTCAGCATTCTTGATGCCATTCAAAAAAGAGCTGTTCGTCTTATTAATGATCCTTTGTTTACTCAAGACTTCCTTCTCTTGCTCATTGTCGAGCTGTAGGAGATCTATCGCTCTTCTATAGATACTTTTACGGCTTCTGCTCCGACGAATTATCCAGTATAGTCCCTCCTCTTGCAGCTCCCAACAGAGAAACTTGTGGTGCCTCACGTAAGCATCCCTTTACGGTACAATTGGACAGGCCCCAAACTTCCCATTTTGTTCGTTCTTTTATCCCTAGAGTTTCTAGACTGTGGAACCTACTGCCAGCAGAGGTCTTTCCTTCTCCCCCAAATCTTCAAATTTTAAAGTCCCGTGTCAACAAACTCCCTCTTACCTTGCTTAAGACACCCACGGTACGTTAGTATTTAGGCTTTCAGTCTTCATGGATTGCCCAAAGATTTTAAAAAACCTCGTCCAGAATCACGTGACTACAATATCGAAATTTCATTGGGCTTTTCACAGCCACATTGAAAGTGAAAGATCTGTAACATTTTCGTGAAAAGTTGGAAATTTTTAACTTTTTACGGAATCCGCCGATTTTCTTGTTAACTTTTGTGCTCATCAGGTATTTTTGAAAATATTATTTGTTTATTAAATAACCTAATTCACATTTATAATTAATTTTTTTCAAAATTGCGCCAAACCGCAGTTCAGGATTTACTCAATTTTTGTTTACATGAGGACTAGGCATAACACAGGTAAAAAATATTCAACCAACAAATTTTAAAACAATTAAACTATGTAATGAATGGCATACGATATAAAGAGTTGTAACGAACTACAACAACCGAACCATAAAAGTTTAATCAAAAAGCCGGAAACAGTGGATTAAAACCCTGGAACAGCACAGTTATTTTATATAACTTATACTGCACAGTGGGGTCTTGGAAACCCCAAGTGTTTTTCACGTTAAGTAAATATTATTTAGTGTTATTTTATGGTGTATGGGGTGTAAAACAATACAAAAAACAATGTCTTTTTTAAATATAAGTTTATTCAGAAAACATTTCTATAAAGTGACACAAAAGTTAAAAAAAATGACAAATGTTCTTTATTGTATCTTCTCATGAAAATAAAAAAAAGACCAATTTTTTAAAAATTATTTTGATTAGATAAAACTAATCTTTTAAAAGAACTTTTAAACTAAAATAAAACATAAGTTTTGTAACAAAAGAACTAACTATAACTCTTAGTCAGTTACTTTAACTTTGGTTTTGACACTCACAACATAGTTGAGCTCGATGTTCTAAACAATATGGTTTGTGGCACATTGAACAAGCAAAACTCGTTTTTCGATCCTTTCCACGTGGACAAAAGTGACATCTAACCTTTTTAGGCAAATTCACATCAAAATAATCTTTTTGAGGTACTTCGACTTCTAATATTTCGCTTATTTTTATACGTAATGATGTTTGCAAATTTGTAACTTTTAATCGTTCGCTTAGTTGCGGTTTTATTAATTCCATTGACAGTTCTTTTAGAAATGTTTTTCTATTGTTTTTTCTTTCTTCTTTCCACTGGGGATTTGCAAGTGAAAATAAAACCATTGCATTTATTCCGCTAGCATCCAACATATTAAAAAATATTCTAAGTGGCCAGCGTCTGGTTTTACGAGAAGTTGTGTAAGAGTGACACATCTGATCAAATGTGTCTGTACCACCCTTTGTTTCGTTGTAAGAATGTATAAGGTTGGGCTTTCCAGTTATAGCATTAAGTGATGAATCAGGATGCAAAGTTGACAAAACTAGTACCACCTTATTTTCCTTTGGAGAATATGAAACTAGGGTTTTATTTCTATCGAAAGCAAATAAAGATGTACCCACCTCTTTTTTTGTGTAAACTTTGGAGGTATTTCTCTTTTATTTTTTCGCAATGTTCCAAGGATTGTTAGCTGATACTGTTCTAGCATTTGTTCAGCTAGAGGTATTGATGTGAACCAGTTATCAATTGTGATGTTACGGTGAGTACCGTGTATTGGTTCAGAAAGTTTTCTGACATAATATGTAGGCACTGGCTCATTATTGTCAACCTCAACTTTTCCAACGTATGGAATAGCATTAAGCATATAAAATGTTTTCGAATCATTTATCATCATTATTTTCATTCCATATTTATCAGGTTTGCTAGCCATGTATATGCGGAATGGACATTTTCCACGAAAACTGACAAGTTGTTCATCAATGGTGCAGTTTTCATACGGCGTATAGTAGGACTTGCAGTTATTTATAAAAATGTCCCATATTTGACGAATATGAGTAAACTTATCTACTAATTTTCTAGCATTTCTGTCTGCTTTATCGTCAAATCTTAAACAAAGAGCTAAAAACTGAAATCTTTGCTGGGGCATGGTTGCCCGAAATAATCCATTGCCATATTTAATTGACCAAAGCTCATCTAAATTACAATTTGAGACTCGTAATGCACCAGCGAGATACAGCAAACCAATAAATGCTTTGACTTCCATTGTGTTAGTTGATTTTTATAACTCTGAGGCAAGCCACTCTGACATTTCCTAAAAATTTCTTGATTTGTATGCAACACAATAATGTTTAGAATATCTTCAGTAAATAGTAAATTCCACGATTCAATAGGGCTGCCAAGATTTCTTGCTTCTTTTTTAGGGCCAGGCAAATGTAAAACAATGTTATCTAGTCTTGGACGTCCTTGGCGTGCTGGTGCCTGTGTGGTCCAACGATGCCCATTTTTCCCCAATATACTGGCAACATTTCTTTGCGAGGTACTTTGTTCTTCTTCATCGTCCTCACTCTGGTCACTATCAGTGTCAGACTGTTCTTCTGGGATATAGTTTTCGTCTTCATCTGATGAGTCCCCAAAAATATCTTCATTGGTCTCAGGTTCATCTTCGTTCGCCCACAGGTTTTCAGCTTCCCACTCTAATTCTTTATCCGTCAGTGGACGATAATTTTCTTTGTTAGAACTTGCCATACTAGCAAACAACAAAAAAATCACCTTAAAATTTTAACAACCGTTAACTGCACACTGGGGTCTGAAGTACCCACAATTAAACTCAACTCCTAACTGCAAAGTACAGAATTACCGAATTCAACGGATTGACCGTTTCCCAATGCGGTTGGGTCTAAACTAAATTTACGTGAAACCAATCGTCAAAAAACGCAAGCATGCGCAAGTTACACCACGCGATATGCACGCCAGGGTTTTTCAGACCCCAGTGTGCAGTTCTAGGGTTAAAAAACCTGATACCACCCTTGCTCATATCCTGTCTGATATCAGTGCAGGACATAATAAGTTTGGAATTAAAAAGGGTATACAGGGTGATACAAAAATTACCTACATACATACAGGCAGGACCGTATTAAGTGTATGAGGCGCCCTAGGCTAAAATTCCTGGAGCGCCTATTTTGCACAAAAAATTTTGAAGAGCAAAAAAAAGGTCCTAACCTCCGTAGCGCCTTTTCAGTGCCAGGCGCCTTACTTCACCACCCGAAATAAAATTTAATTACCAAAAAAAACAAAAAGGTCATTCCCTCCTTTTCATTTATTTCAAAGCACCTTAATCACAGAGCAATTAGTTCTTATCCCCACACGATCTAATTTTTTTTTAAATTCCTATTACACCCCTGTCTAGCGCCTACTTTTCATGGCGCCCTAGGCTGTAGCCTAGTCAGCCTAATGGATAATACGGCACTGCATACAGGGTGTTCAGTAATTCAACCGACAAACTTAACCAAACGATTCTACAACAAAAAATAAGAAAAAAACTTCATATAATCATGTCATAAAAGTCTTAGTTATTAAACTACGGTGTATTAAATATTTTTAACACACCGTAGTTGAGTCGGTTGAGTTACTGGACACCCTGTATGTATGTAGATAATTTGATTGAAATTGATGAAAACTTTGATGTCTATTGGTGCCTAAACGGTGAGGTTTATCGACTTTAAAAAGGAGTACCATATTTTTTAGGTTTTTGATTGTCTATAATTTTAGGTTTTAGGTAAAGTGTCCTCTGGCGGTATTTAAAAAAGTACTTTTGTCTTAAAATTTTAGAATCTGCAAAGCCCGATTTGTGTGCCAAATATCAACTGGATTGGTTAAAAAATAAATGCAATATGGCGAAAAAACCAAAATAAAAATTGAACTTTGACGGCTTGTAACTTGAAAACGAATGACATTTTGAAAACAAATTATATGAAGCTTCGTGATCGATTTTGAATCACCCTGTATAAATCTTAAAATATTCCAACATGTTTTATCGTAGCCCAGGTCAAGAATACCGTAGTACCCTAAATTGTGGTACTTCTATAAATATGCTTTAAAAAATTCTTTAAATAGCAGGTGAGTTTTAGTGCCTATAAAAATACCACAAAAAAAAGAAGCCAGCTACCTGCTGTTGTAACCAAAGCTAATGACCCTTTTTTAAACCGTCTGGTCAGAAGGTGTGTTATTATTAGAAAGAACTACGTATAAATATATATTATACAGGGTGTTTATTTTTCATTAAAAGAGTAGCAATTAAACGGTTTTACTTAACTTGATCTGTTTATTACCGATCGATCTGATATTTGGTACACACGCTTAATCTTGATGACAATACAATATAATACATTCTTTATGATTGTAAATCCAAGATGGCCGCCGATACAAAATGGCGGATTACATATTTTTTTCAGAACTATCTCAATATGGTTTTTAAATGAAAGGTCTTGGTTCGTAGAATAGAGTGTGCTGTAGTAAATTCCGAAATCCCCTCTTGGGCTTCCCTACCATTATAGTTGTCATTAATAGGAATATTAGATACAAGATTTGTGAGACGTAAAACGACATCACAGTTGTCATATATTGAAATACTAAATACAAGATTTTTTGACATGAGGACCTTTTTTTATTAAGTTTTTAAAATTTCATGGCTAAAAAACTTTTCTGCCTCCCCTAAAAATTTTCGCGGGCCCCCTTTGTCACCGCTAAAACAAAAGCTAGCGTGCCACTGCATAAGAATGGTAAACTATAAAATGTCTCTAATGCATATTTTGACATTTTGCCAGACAAGTTGTTTGGGGTAATTTTCACTTGTTATACCACTAGTGTTAAATTTATTTCTGAAAATTTATTCAAGTCCACGAATATTTTGAAAATTATCCCGATGTGACATAATATTCTTTTAAATTAATATTTGTAACTTTAACGCGAGCTTTACAATTTTACTATAAAATAAATATTTTCCATTTTACCAATTGTAGTTGCAAATATATGTAGTTTTAGAGCTTATCATTGTTTATTCTTTTATATTATATATACCTACCTTATATTACTACAGTTGGTAAAAATAGTTTATTTTAATTTTTTTAGACCCATACCTTGCTTTCGTTTGCTCTTCACTTATGTCTAGTACTTCTGTCTTATGATATTATTTTACTAACTGTAGTTGTATAAAATTGTCATTTAGGGTCTTAAAACCTTACATTATTTTACATTATGTTATGTCTGAAATACTACAACTGGTACAAAATAACATTTTCTTTAATAATGTATGTGAATGACAGACATGAAGTTAAAACAAATTCAATGATTATGTCAAAAAATTTCCACTTTAATTCGCTCCATGGTACCACCGACAGGAGAAAAACATTTCCGATAAATACTTGTGTTGTCATGGTAATGCAACCAAAACTACACATTTAATTGGTAAAAAACAGTGGTGTGGAATTTTCACTTATAAATAGATGGTAGGGTGATTTCTGGAAAAATGAAGTGATTGTCTTGGTGACATAGCAAAATCCAAGCATATGATTGGCTAAAATTTAAAGTCGGCGCCTGTAGAAATTCTAAACTAATAAAAAAACTTGCACAGATTAATAAAATATCAGTGACTTTCCTAAGGAAAACATCTTTCTCTTTTAAACTAGAAATAAACAAAAATAATAAATATATACATAAATAAATTTCGCAAATAGGCATCGTTGATTGTGTTTCTGCCAGTAAAATGAATAGCAAATAAATTAAGAATAGAATAGTCTAATTCTGGCTAAGGGAAATAAGTAAAATTACTCGCAAATCACCATTTAAATCTAAAAATACCACATAGGTGTGGATGAAGTAAACACTCAAGCAATTTAAATATTATTTATAGTATTATCTATTAGGGAAACCAAAAAATTTTTAATTTAGTAATTTTGAATTAATTTATGGTTTTCCTGTTGTGATAATAAAAAAACACAATCCAATTATTTCTGATATAGATGGGTCCACATTTATTTCATTCTGAAAGCAATATCGCCAAGTACACAAAAAATGATAAAGTAAACAAACCTTTTGAATGCACATAGCGCTGACAAAGCCTAATTTAATATTTTTAGATAAATAAAAAAACACTGCTAAAACACGTGTCACGTACTTAAAAACATCCTCTTATTTCGCCTCTTTCTTGCCATAAAACGGGTGGCACGTGGCGTGGTACTAGAAACTCGTCGGGTTGAATATTTTTTGCTGCAATAAATCATTGTTCACAAAAAGGGTTTAATTACTTTATCATTTTTTTTGTACTTTGCGGTATTACCTTCAGAATGAATTAAATGTGGACCCATCTATAATGGTAATCTGTTCATTTCATATAAATTACACAACTGAACAAAATTGTATTGTATGGGTTTAAAAACCAACCAGAACAATCATTGGCGTAACCATAATTTAGGGACTCTTTGTTTGACCTCCGTGCGGACGTGCGTAAAGGACTACAAAGTTCTTCCCGGAGTGGCGGTTAGAAGTGCCGTACGGACGTTTTTACCTTCGGGGATCAAGGAAAGATTCACGCTGAATTAACGGCATCTTTCTTCTGGATCTAAGCGCTGTGAGCGAAGATTCCTATAAGCTGATGGTATCCTGTTTGGTGGTGAACACGAGGTATTTCTTAAATGGCGGGAAATAGATGGGCGTGCCATGGGAACTGTCAGTAGTAAAAGTAAAGGTTATACGTAACATCAGTAGCAGATCTTGGTTTGACAGCCGACAATTTATGCATTGCATCGATTGTTAAATTATTTTGTTTTCGTTTGGAATTTCTGGGAGCTATGAGCTTGATTATCCAGATTTTCCGCCGACGAAACCCTGGAAAGCATAGTCTGGAAGGGGAGAGTGGTGGATTGGACCTGAAGGGACCAAAACCAAGAAAAAAATAGAAATAGAATAGAACCATAATTTAGATTTGACTGGGGGCAGTGCATATAAAATAATTCTTTTTGGAAAAATTATCTTTTAAAAAATGAATTTATAAACAAACGATACATTGAACTTATTTTTTAAATAAAATTACGTCTATTTAAACTTCATAATATTAATTAAGTAAAGTTAACGAAATTAACCAACAAATACCCCATTTTCTCTGGTACCTTTTAATGAGGATAGAAAGCACATGCGACTTGTGATACGTTAAGACACCAATCACTTTTGATTTTATTCTTATTTTCAAACATGAGTGTGTTAGAAATTATGGGGATTTAATTTATAGTTTAAAAAATATCCATAACGCACTATTTTGTGGGATATTGTGAAATGCGCATTGTACGAAATTTCCTTGGTGCGCACGCCAAAACATGTGCTTATGGGATTTCACGTGTAAAATTTTGACACTCTTTGGTTTAAAGATTGAGTTTCTCTTCTTTTTATTCTCTTTGATGCCTTTATGATGTGGAGATACTGTTTTGTCCATTGTAATTTCTTTGAATATTTAAAACTTTTCTAAATAAAGAACTACATAAATTGTAAAACTATTAATTGCTACAACATTATTAAATTTGGTAATTTTCTAGAAACCTGCGGCAACTCCGATTTTAACGAAACTTGGTATACTGGGGTTTTTGGGGCGCTGATCATGAATCTGAAAGAATTTTTGGCGGAAACGTTTCTTTCTCGAGATATTCATCATCAAAGTTTAAATTTGAACTAAGCTTATTTTTACTATATTTCCCCTTCTTTTTGCACACAATTCTTAATTTAAAACTAAAGTGTCACACAATATTTGATTTTCACCTTTTAAAGCCGTGTTTTTCTACGTTTTTACATTATTTTTGCATTAAATTGCGTAGCTTTTCTTTGATAATCCGGCAACCATACAGTGTGGCTCATGGCACACTAGGATTAAAATGATTCAAAGTATAGCTATGCAATTTAATGCAAAAATAAAGTAAAATACGTAAAAAACAGTGTTTTAAAAGGTGAAAATTAAATATTGTGTGCCACTTTAGCTTCAAATCAAGAATAGTGTGCAAAAAGATGGGGAATATTGTAAAAATAGGATTAGTTTAAATTTCAAGTCTGATGATGAATATCTCAAGAACGAAACGTTTCCGCCATAAAATCAGCACCCCAAAAAACCCCGTATACCAAATTTCGTCAAAATCGGAGTTGCCGCAGGTTTCTAGAAAATTACCTTAAATTTAATGGAATAAAAATTATCTGCCATATTTCTATTTTGCAATAAGAATACCTACTAATTAATTTTTTTCTTTCCAGGGTTTCAATGGAAGGTTGGCATTTGCCATTGCGGCCTCAGCATTGGGATCCTCATTCCAACATGGTTACAACACTGGAGTCCTCAACAACCCAACAACAGTAAGTATTGCTAATTAAACTTTGGATCAATTCCTCAAAAAAAAGGTGAATTTTAATGAAGGCTAATTTTGTCGTAAAATTTACAATAAACCCCGAAAAATCTACTTAAGTTACCACTGCAAAAAAATTATCTGATGATTTTATTTTAGGTTTTTGACCATGCAGAACTTTTTATAGAAAATTAACTTTTTTTTCTAAAAATAATATTAAAAAAATTTTCCGTATGGTGAGAACTTAAGTAGACACGCTGTATAAAAAAGTAACTCCAAAATTTATTTTGGAATTACATTTTCTCACAACATACAAATTAAACAAGTTAAATACAAGATAATGCGTTTTTAGATTCTTCAACAATGGATAAATGCTACCATGCAAGAAAGATCAGACGTTGTACCATCTCAAGCCAGTGTCACCATGGTCTTTTCATTAATGGTGGCCATTTTCTGTGTCGGTGGTATGATTGGAGGGGCCATCACTGGTAAGTCTCCATAAATTGATTCCTTTAGCTCAGGAAATCTCCATAAATTGATTCCTTTAGCTCAGGAAATCTCCATAAATTGATTCCTTTAGCTCAGAAAGTCTCCATAAATTGATTCCTTTAGCTCAGGAAGTCTCCATAAATTGATTCCTTTAGCTCAGGAAGTCTCCATAAATTGATTCCTTTAGCTCAGAAAGTCTCCATAAATTGATTCTTTTAGCTCAGAAAGTCTCCATTAATTGATTCCTTTACCTCAGGAAGTCTCGATAAATTGATTCCTTTAGCTCAGGAAGTCTTCATAAATTGATTCCTTTAGCTCAAGAAATCTCCATAAATTGATTCCATTAGCTTAGGAAGTCTCCATAAATTGAATCCTTTAGCTCAGGAAGTCTCCATAAATTGATTCCTTTAGCTCAGAAAGTCTCCATAGATTGACTTCTTTAGCTCAGAAAGTATCTATAGATTGATTCCTTTAGCTCAGGAAGTTTCCATAAATTAATTTCTTTAGCTCGGCGGTTTTCAAACCTAATTTTACTGTGACGTCCTTGGACACATACCATTCTACACGACGCCCTTACGCCCAAGTGAATTCCCAACAATAAAAAAATTACTTATGGTAACAAAAAAAAATTAAAGAGCAAAAAAAATCTTCAGATACAAAGTGTCCGATGTAGCATTAGGATAAGGACAAAAATTATTTAAAACCACTAAAGATTTATTTGTCTTCTCATTGAAGTGCAAGAAAATAAAAGGCTTACTTTCTTTTTACCTTATATTTGATGAAAAATATATAATAAAAAATATCTAATTCCTATTTTTTTCTCAAATATCTTTACTCCATTTTTTGTCCCACCGACATGCGACGCCCCTGAAAGGACAGTGCTACGCCCCATGGCGTCGCGACGCACAGTTTGGGAAGCCCTGCTTTAGCTAAAAGATCTTGGGTGGTCCCTGTTTAAATAATAAAGATGCTAATCTAAGAATAGTACGAAGGGTGAAATAATAAAAAAAAGTCAATAAAAATGTTTTTAAAGTGGTTAATTAATTTTAAAATATGATAGGGTCCGCTCGTTTAGTAAAGAAGCCGCTAACGTCATCATTTTCAGCGCGAAATCTCATGTATCTCTCTTTCCATTGCGAATTCGTGGCCTTTGTATCGTTACCATAAAAGTAGGCATTTTCAAACTTTGATTGAAAATAAAAAATACCATTTAACTACGGGTCAAGGGGGTAACAGGAAATTTCGCACAGATTATGATGACGTCGGTGGCTTCTTTACTAAACGGGTGAACCCTATTTTAAGAATCGCGAGTCGCTAATGAAAGATGGTTTTAAAGCCAAAGCACTCTTATTTCAGCGAGTTAATAAGTCTTAAAAGGTTTTAATGAAATAATTATAGTTCCTTGTACTATAATGCTGTTGTTGCAAAATGAACAATTAAAATGCATTGCAAATTGTTCAGATGTAAGTTTTTTTATACATATGATAAATAGATCTCGCAGAAAGAAACTGTTTTTTACAATGTTTTATGATGAAAAATTATTAGATTACTTTACTGGAAAAACAAATAAATATTTATTTTTATGTTAACAAGTATTTATTGGGTCTGCCTCAGTATTAGTGTTATAAACAGAAAAACGGGCATGTATTTTAAAGAGGTTAAAGAAATTAAAAATAAAATAAAAATACAACTATAATTCTAAAGATTTTTCAAAATTATGATGTGCATAATGGCCGATTGAATAAAATTTAGCCAAAATTTACCCAGGCGTCTACAGTGCATTTCTTTAATGTCTCCCCCACTTTTATTTTTGAAAGGATCAATTTTAAAAAGTTAAACTTAAGGATATGAAATTGATGCATAAATACTATATTTAAGAGATATACTGACAGATGAAAATTTCAATATGGCGGCTGAGCGCCATCTTGGAAAAAAAAGTTAAATAGAAAAAGGGGGCTTGTGGCACATCATTTTAAAGCTCCTGACGAGTTCTTTATAATCCAAGAATATAAAGTTAATACCTTCACCTTAAACAAAAAGACGGCACTTCAAAAATTACTTAAATACCTGATTTAGATGGCCATTTTTCCAAAACAAATAAAGTTAGATGTACCCAATGCGGTGTTTTCTTAAAGCTCTTTAAAGGATCTTTTATATGGTGATACTGGTGATAATATACAGGGTAGAGAAGAAGTATATATTTTGTTATAAATCACTCTGTATATTATTTTACCATTACAAGGAGTTTTAAGTAAATACCACATTTAGAAAATCTAACTTTATTAGTTTGGGAAATATGGCCATCCAAACCAGGTATTTAGGGAATTTTTAAAGTACAGCCATTTTGTATTAGAAAAGTGTATTGATTTTATATTCTAGGGTTACAAAGTACTCGTCAGGAGCTTTAAAATGATGTGTCATAAGACCCCCTTTCATCTGTCAATTTTTATTTTTCTCTAAAATATAGTAGTTACGCATCGATTTCATATCCCAAAGTTTTACTTTTTTCAATTGATCTGTTCAAAAAATAAAAAAGGGGGACATTAAAGAAATGCACCGTATATATATATATATATATATATATATATATATATATATATATATATATATATATATATAGATATATATATATATATATATATATATATATATATATATATATATATATATATATATATATATATATATATATATATATAGCTTTTTTATGGGGAGGAGAGGGTTTGACAGCTAAAAAATTTAGGAATTATTTACTTATTTTTCTCCTTCTCGTTTACCAAGTGAGGGGTTCACATGACCAAACGCATTAAAAACATTACAAATATGGGACTTTCCTATACAAATTTTCCCTTCTACTTATGGTAAGGGGGGTACCCTAAAAACCTCTGTACGCCTCTGTACATTTAAAAATAATTACTAAATATCTTTTCTCAAAAAAGAAAATTGTAATTAAATTTTTAATTTTAGGTGTCATTGCTGAACGCTTTGGAAGAAAAGGCGGACTGCTGCTGAACAACGTCTTGGTGTTACTATCTGTCATCTTTATGTCATCTTCAAAAGCGGCATCATCCTATGAACTTATTATTATTGGCAGGTTTTTAATTGGTAAGTTTTTTTTATGATAATTGTTTTATACATATTTTAATAGGAAATTGAATAATAATTTTTTTCCAAGACCGTTAATAAAAATGCTGTTTTTTAAATTGTTAACATGAAGTTAAAGTACTCCATTCTAGTACACTACATAATGTTTTGAAAAAAGTAACTTTTTTTAACACTTTAGGTTTTTTCACTTTTGAATTAGTGTTTTGTTTCAATGCCTACTACAATGAACTTAAATATTAATTTATGCAATGTAACAGTAAATGCGACATCAGCTGAACCAAAGGGTCAAGTTACCTTTGATATCGTCATTATTTCTTTTAGTTCATGTGTCACTAATTTTAAAATTTGACAGTTTGCAAAAAATTTAATAGAAAGTATTGAAAATATTAATGGTAATAATGAATTTGGATGACTAAGAAATTGAAAAGGAATATACACTGTTTTAGTATTATTTCTACAAAAAGTAAGTACATACAATTTTCTAAAATTAAATAATAAATGCATAGTTATGAAGAGGATAATTGTCTCTTAAATAAATAATAGTTTAAAAAATTAAAAAAACACGCTTTTATATGCAACCGAACTAAAAATTAGAAAATAATTTTTCATTACAAAGAGTTTGTCACTTCAGAGTAAAAAGCGTGGGGTGCATTTTACTATTTTTTCATAACTTTTCCCTCATAGATATTTGCAAATAGAATAATTATAACATTTAATATATTAAGCACCCCACGCTTTTATTCTGAAGTGACAAACTCTTTGTAATGAAAAATTATTTTCTAATTTTTAGTTCGGTTGCATATAAAAGCGTGTTTTTTAGTTTTTTAAACTATTATTTATTTTTCATTTTTTAGTTCGATATATCAATTAGTTTTTTAAAAATAAATGCTCCAGTTTATTCACTAAAAATTCCTTCGCCATTTTGTCAAGAGACACAGAGGATATGTAAAGGAATTTATTTATCCTGGCGGTCCTAATCAGGATAACGGGATACTGTTTTTAAATTAATGCATTGTCATCGGTCCTTGATACGTGTGCAAAGTTTCAAAGAAATTGAATCGCTGGAAGTTGGTAAAAATTAGGCTCAAAGATTCCGTTACATAGATAGATAGATAGATAGATAGTTACAACCCAAGCTAATAAAAAGCGTGTTAAAAATAAGGAGGCTATAATTTTTTGTTGCAATATAATGGCTGTACTGCAAAAATTAAAATTTATAAGTTTAGATAAATAAAACACGTATAAAATGGTATTTTGGGAAATTTTTATACGGTCGGGGAAAAAATATTTATGTAACACATGCACACGCCTAACGGCTCGTGCTGTCAAACTTCCAATTCGTAAAAAAGTATCACTTTATGCACTTGTTACATAAAGTACTATTTTCTACTACCGTTAAAAAACTTCTTTTAATCGTTATCACTACGATAAAATCCTTATTATTATAGTACACCACATAAAGTATAAAAAAGTAAACCATCGTAACAGTTTGACACATTTTTTTTCTCTGATTTGTAGTTTTGATTTAGTGCCTGCCAGAATTTATTTTAATATAAATTTATTCAATGTACCAGTAAAAGCGACATCAACTAAACCAAAGATCAAGTTACCATAAATTCCGCCATTATTTCTTTTGGTTTATGTAATAATAATAATAGGAATAATAAATTCGGATGAATATAAAATTAAAATTATAACATTTATACGGTCGTAGAAAAATATTGTATGCAACACATACCTAAAGTGTCTTTTTACTTATGGGATTGTCCCACTCGCCTGACGGCTCGTGCAGTCAAACTTCCCATTCGAACAAAATTACCCTTTATGCATTTGTTTCATTAATATGACTAATTTTTTACAGGTATTAATTCAGGCCTAAACGCTGGCTTAGCTCCAATGTACCTTGCTGAAATTTCCCCGGTAAATCTGAGAGGTGCCGTGGGTACGGTATATCAACTTGTAATCACCATCTCCATTCTGATCGCTCAAGTAGTCAGCTTGGGATCTATCTTGGGTACTGCCGAGTACTGGCCGACTCTGCTGGCAATAACCATTATACCAGCTATTTTCCAGGTAAGATATAGTTTTCACTATACACTGTGTCCCAGAATAAAGTGCGGCAATCGATTTCTTTAAAAGTAATAAGTGTGAATTTTTGGAATAACCATTTTTATACAAACTTACCCTGATTTTAAATGCTTAACAGGATAAGGCAATAAAAGTAAAGTTTAAACTTAAGAATGGACAGAGATGAAACAGCCCAAAAGTTTTTTTTTCGCTCTTTTCGGTCTTTCCCCCTAGTTTCGATCACCGCCCCCCTAGGTGGTGCGCTACAGCCTAGAGGCTTATTGTGCATACAACCTACTCCTTCCCATTCACACGCCATTAATTCCATAACTTGGATGGTTGCTGCTCGGTCCGTCCGCTTGACCACCGTGTTGCATCGGTCATCGGTCACCATTAAAGTAATGGCCACGCTTTACAACGACGCTGTCGACATTACCGGAGCAGCAACGAGCGTCGAAAAAGTTGTATAGAGATTAAAATAAACCCAAATGGGAGTCCGAATAAATACTTTTAGATCACCATATGAACTAGTATTATAAATGATGCTTTTTCTAAAAATCTATGTGTTTATTTATTATTCATAAATACTTTATAATAAAAACAAAATCCTTAATGTATTTTTAACTTTTCTGACCTATTTTACTAAGAAATTTAAAATAATTAATTTTTAAAATTAAAAACTTGACTAGAATAATCAAATTAATTTTCTTAATTAAATATAAAATGATTAATCATTAATGTTTATAAACAAATAACCGAAATTCCAATATTGCAAAATGAAAAATGGTCTATTAAGTGAATAAACAAGTTAAAGTCCGTTTTTCACAGTTTTTTTTACTGTCGAATGAAAACAATGCGCCAATTGTAGAATAATAAATATTATACATAAATAAATACATTATTAGTATAAAAATTATAATTTCTGATAATTTACCTCTATAAATTATATATCTTATGAACATGGTGATAAGATCTGGTTTGTGTTCACACTCACCTATCTTTAAAAAGTACTTTTATACATTAGCCACAACATAAGGCGAGCCAGAACTAGTCCTTACAGTGCATAAGGACACCTTCCGAAGTGCGGTACAAAACTGGGTAAAAGACCACCAGGCTCTCTAGTTATATACCTGATCGACGTATATCAGTTATTGTGGACGGCCATTCTTCAAGCTTTTACCAAGTAAATGCTGAGGTGCCTCAGGGCTCAGTTCTGGCACCAACATTGTTTCTTCTTCACATAAACGACCTTCTCTCGTCCACAACTAATTCCATTCATAGTTTCGCCGACGATAGTACCCTTCACTCCAGTTTTCAAGTTCATAAACCCATCACTAAACCAGATTTGGAAAACAAACGCAGAGCGATGCAGATAACTCTTTCGCAGAATCTTAATTTAATATTGGATTGGGGCGCCAAAAATCTCATCCATTTTAATGCATCCAAAACACAATCATGTTTCTTGTCGCGAAAAGAGTCATCAAATACTCATCCTCTACTTATAAGTAGTAGCTTATAAGCGGCCACGTTTTACAGAGCAAAGATACCTTCAATCTTGTGGGCGTCACATTTGAAAGTAACCTTAACTGGCATAAACACATTGTATCTATAGCAACTTCAAAAAAGCTTGGGTTTTCCTTTCGAGCCAAAAAGTATTTTTCCCCTTCCAATTTATACACTTTATATGTGTCCCAAATCCGACCTCCCTTGGAATATTGTTCTCATATCTGGGGCATGGCGTTTCCCTCAACCCTAAGCATTCTTGATTCCATTTAAAGAAGAGATATTCGTCTCATTAATGATCCTTCACTTACAGAAAGGCTTCCTCTCTTGCCCATCGTCGAGCTGTGGGTGATTTATCACTTTTTGTAGGTATTTCCATGGCTTCCGCTCTGAAGAATTGTCCAGTATACTTCCTCCACTCACGGTTCTCAACAGAGAAACTCGTGGTGCCGCGCGTATGCATTCCTATACGGTCCAACTGGTCAGGCCCCGAACTTCCCACTTAATTCGTTCTTTTATCCCTAGAGTTTCTAGAATGGGAAACCTGCTGCTCGCGGAGGTCTTTCCTTCCCCCCAAATCTTCAAGTATTTAAGTCCCGTGACAACAAACTCCCTCTTATCTCGCTTAAGACACCCACGGTACATTAGTATTTAGGCTTTTAGCCTTGGTGGTTTGTCCAAAGATAAAAAACAAAACAATAAAAAACATTTCTCTGCAGTCATACTGTCTTCCTTTTTTTCAGATTGCAACTCTACCATTCTGTCCGGAATCCCCAAAATACCTCTTACTCTCAAAGGGACGGGAACTTGAAGCTCAAAAGGCCCTTTCTTGGTTCCGTGGTACCTTAGCTGTTCACGAAGAAATGGACGGCATGAGATCCGAATATGACGCTATGAAAATGGTACCCAAAGTAACCATGAGGGAATTGATCACAAACAGTGCACTGAGAATTCCATTGATTATCTCACTGACAGTCATGGTGGCTCAACAGTTGTCTGGTATTAATGCTGTAAGTATGATGTAAAGTTCTTATAGTGATCAAACCCATTTTACCAGTTTCTGTTCGTCCTCGATGGTGACAACATTTCGGAAGGAGCTTCCGCTGGGCTTTCACGTGGAATCGTGCATGGAGGCTGTAGAAGATGTGTTGGTGCCTCAAGGAAGATAGAAAACTGACGCTATATTAAAAAGGCATCTTTTTCTCGAGCTAGGCGCTGTAAGTAAAGATTCCTACAACCGGATGTTTTTCTGTTATTAGTTTGGGCACGATATATTTTTATGCATAGCATCAATTTAAATTAAACATAATTTGGAATTTTGCTGGGAGCAGCAAAGTTCGATTATCCAGATTTTCCATCGACGAAGCCCTGGAAAGATTATGATTCAACATCGCAAGACTGGAAAGAAGAGAGCTGGCTGGCCCAAAAATAGGAGAGATATGACAATAATCAATATGCTCCTTCTATCAAGCTACACGTACGGGAGGTTCTCAAAATTATTAATAGGGTTTTAAAAAACTAACTTTGGTTGCCCATAATTATAATTAACTAAATGAAGATCATTCAAGAATAGTAAAATCAAATGGAGAAGACATAGAAAAAGCAAACACTGCAGTTGTAGATTTGACTCAATTACGAAATAGAAAGAAGAACCAGGTTAAAGATGATGATAAGGATAATTTATCCATTATCCATTTTTTATGTTACATCCCTAATCATGGCAACGGATGTATATAAAAATGACAAATTAAGATCACAGCTAGAAATTAAATGTTTCCATTTTTCTTCAGGTTATGTTTTTCTCCTCCCAAATCTTCAAAATGGCCGGTCTCAATACTCAAAACGCCACCTACGCTACGCTTGGAATGGGTGGTATCAACGTACTGATGACTGTGATCTCCATGTTCTTGGTAGAGAAGGCTGGAAGAAAGACTTTGCTGTTGGTTGGTTTTGCTGGTATGACAATTGACACTGCTCTGTTAACTGTCACTATGTTGTTTGCGGTAAGTACAAGAGTCATTACACACAAGATATTAACTTATACAGGGTCCTCTTTAGACATAAAATATCAAAAAAAAATATTTTATTTCATATTTTATAACAATTTTACACATATCAGAACACTAGTAAAAATTATATCCAAAATTTAATTAAACTGGAAAATTCCGCTATGACTGTTTTCTCCTATTGACTAAATATACAGGGTGTTCATTCAAAACTTCCTACTCAAGTTATCTGCGAAAAGACAGAGATTTGAGAAAATCGCCGAAACACGTCAAGATATTTATTGAGGGGGAACGTTTTTTACGAAAAATGGGAGGACGCCCCTTTAACCCCTTAACCCCCAGAGTTAAAGGGGCACCGTCCAATTTTTTGTAAAAATCGTTCCCTCTCTCTCTCTCTCAATAAAATATCTTGACGTGTTTCGGCGATTTTCTTCATTCTGTCCGTTTTCGCAGATAACTTGAGTTTTTAAATGTACACCGTCTAGGTGAAAGCTGGAGCAAAACTGCCCACAAATTTTTGTTCAGGGCATAAAAATATATAAAACGTGTACCACATGCCTGGGTTACCACTTTTTCAATTTTGGGAAAATCTTTAAAAAATCTTCAGGAAACTAAACTGACACAGTTATGAAAATCATTTTCAATATAATAGTAAATCGTTTTTTTGGTACCAAAATTGTATACTTTTTTAGGAAACATCCAAAGTTCTCGGCGTCCTCTGCGTAATTTTCGTCCTAGTCTACGTCATCATGTTCGCCTGCGGCCCTGGTTCCATCCCATGGTTTTTGGTATCTGAACTATTTAACCAATCGGCAAGACCCACAGCTAGTGCTCTTGCTGTCTGCATCAACTGGACTGCCAACTTCCTCGTTGGATTGGCATTCTTGCCATTGGCGGTAAGTACTTTTTTTCTTTCATACAAATTATTTTAAAAATAAGGTAAAACGCTTTAACAAGATATGACGAAAAGTCTTAGGTAAGAGTTGTAGGATTTCCACATAGGCATATCCTAAATATTCCGATGTATACAGAGTGTCTCAAAAACAATTATTAAAAAAACTAACATGACAAATTATTTTTTTTAACACTCTGTATACATTGAAATATTTTTAGAACATGTCTGTTTGAAAACCTTACAATTCTTAGCTAAGATTTTTTTGTCATATCTTGTTAGATTAGATTAGATTAGATTAGGAGGTGGATTGGATATCCTCTAACACTGCAACCTGCTCAGGTTTATTGTGTGTCCTCCGTCCATAGGTTAGAGCACGCTATCCAAGCCGGTCTGTTTAATCAGACTCCACAAGCTTGAAACTGGCCCCTTGGTATATCTTGCCGCTTTAGGTTTTTCTTCACCCAGCCTTGCAAACCGCAGACGACAAAGGGCTTCGCAGTAGCACCATACGTGTTCTGCGGTTTCTTCCTCCTCCTGGCAGAACCTACATAGGTTTTCTTCTGCCAGGCCCATAGTTTCCAGGTGTTTATTCAGTCTGCAATGACCTGTCAGTTGACCCACTATTATTCTTACTGCCTTCCGGTTATAATTCAGAAGGTCTTTTGTAAATTCTGGCGAGTAAGCCTTGATGAACACTTTCGCCTGACGCTGTCCTGGTGTTCTCCTCCACCAGTCTTGTGATTCCCTCATAATCCATGATCTAATGGATGACCTTACCTGGCATGATGGAATACCACAGTAGGGCCTCAGGACCTACCATTGTCCTACCAGCCCCTCCTTTGCCAATTTATCAGCTTCTTCATTGCCTTCGTGGCCTTCGTGTCCTGGTACCCAGGCAATGGTTAGCTTGTTGGACGCACCCACCTCTTCCAGGGCAATTACGCAGTCCCGCACCAGCTTGGAGCTGATTTTGCATGAACTGAGTGCCCTGATGGCTGCCTGGCTGTCCGAATAGATTACTATGGTTTTATCCTCATAGCTCCTTCTGATGATTTCCCCTAGCGCATTGTTCTATGGCTACAATTTCGGCCTGGAACACAGTAGGGTATTGTCCGAGACCCAAGTTTATTTTCGTCCTTGGTTTGTCCCCATATATACCTGCTCCAACTCCTTGGTCTGTTTTGGACCCGTCTGTATACCAGATTAGGTCGGCTTTAATGGGAGGCCCTGCCACCCAGTCCTTTCTGTCTGGTATTAAAGTTTGAAAACCTTTGTTTAGCCAGTAGCTTGGTACCATTTTGTCTGAAGGCATCTCACACACTGAGTTGACTTCTTGGTCCTCCTTGAATCTCCATTGTATGGCCCTTTCCTGTCTTATGATAGGACTCTGGCCTTGTTTGAGACGGTCTTGTTAAATACCAGAAATATTGGCTTCCTCCGACCATTGAGCCACCCCAAAATGTTTGCCGGCCAAATGGACCACCAGGTATATTTTTGAAAATTTGGATTCCAGGCTATATTCTAAAAATATTTTCTACGGGGTAAATCAATACAAAGACTTACAAAAAAGTTAAATTCATTATTTTTTTATAGGAATTAATGGGAGCATACGTCTTCATAATATTCGTCGTCCTGCAAGCCCTGTTTCTCCTGTTCATTTACAAGAAAGTTCCGGAGACCAAAAACAAAACTCTGGAAGAAATTTCGGCCATGTTCAGGCAACAATCCTACCAATAAATTAGGTCATTGTAGGTCATTTAAAAAGTCGATATAACACTTTAAAAAAGTAAGAGAATTTCCAGTATTTATTACCATTAAACGGATATCTAATATTTATTGATGTTAAGACCTAACGAATTTTATTCTATCTATAAATAAATGTGTATATATTTTTATGTATCTACAGTAGAAATGCACCGGGTGTCAAGATATTAATTTACCCCTTCTTAACTGCAGAGACAACAATGAGACGAGCAACTAAATGTAAATAAATTATCCGAGAGAGAGATAGCTGCTGGGCCTTCCTTGTCTGTCTTCAAGGAAGGTAAACGCAGATGGCGCGTGAGTCGACTTTATCGTTTGCCCGCCAAATTCAAATTATATAGCTGTGCTATTTTTGCCCTTAATGTTAGGTACTTGTTTTTGTTTCCTATTAATATAAAATATTGGGGTTTAGTTCAATAATTACACACACCTAATTAAAAATGTCTATTATTTGGTTTTTATAAAGATTTTTCTTACAGATAACCATGTCAATATTACCTTAAATTATCTGTTGAAAAGCACAAATTTAATATATACACTGTGATCACTAATAAAAGTCAATATTCAAAGTCCAATTAAAGGTGAAAAACCACGAAACACACAATAAATCACAGAAAATGTAAACAAACTGTCCAAACAAATCGGCCGTTGAAAAATATCAAACACAAATATCGAATAACATTTCGGCGTGACTGCCTGCGGCAACGTTGTCAAGTTAAAAATATTCGATTCATGGTATATTTTCTTTCTCTTAATTAGATGCGAGCCAAAAAGGACAATAAAGTTTACATGCAGAAATTGTAAACTACTTGGCAACCAGGGCAAAGCGATGATTGCTTCATCTACTATAGCCTGCCATGATGAAAGACAAAGACATATTTATTGGAACTTGCGTTAAACCAGAAAGAGATAAATACAATGGACACATTGTTAGGACCAGTTACTCGTCTCATTGTTGTCTCTGTTTTTATGCTGAAAGATCTTTTTAATTGTGACACATACAGAGTGCTCCATGAAAATCAAACTTGTCATACCTTATAGACCTACAGAGAAAATAAAATAATTATTCAGAAACTACAAAATAAACTTAACAAACTGATATTTTTATTTATTTTTTTCGACAAAAATAAAAAATTAAGGGGGAGTAAATTTATAACTCGACGGCCGGTACACTGGGTAATAATGTGTCATATTATTGTGTAATCGCCACTATTTGCATATATATGTACTGACTGATATAAGAGAATTATTTTTTAAAAATACTGATACCGCCTAGTACTAAATAATACATATGAGTACAATTAAGTACCTTTTTAATGTATGTATATAGGTATCGTCAGTTGATTTTTGCTAGTAGTATTAAATTATTAAATTTATTTCCTTAAAATTTACAGATTTGACAATGTTCAAATCTAGGCAAAAGCAAAAATTACTGATCTTATTTAAAATTTCTTAAAAATTATAAATTAGAAATTTTGGGCGAAAATTTTTATTCTATCTTAGTTTTTACCATTTCAAATAATGGTAATAGTTCGATATAGCGGTTTTCGCTATTATAAGAGATTTTTGAAAAATTCTTTTTCAAGGCGTTTCTATAGGTCGATTATGACATAAATCTGTGTGCGCGTTTTCCAAAATCCATTTCTATAATTTATTATTAATAAAAACATTTACGGGATGGTGGAGTGAACAGGGGTGCTGGGTGGGGACGAAACAGTAGAAATCCTACATTAACCACCCAAAAACAGTATTTCACAGTACACACCGCACTTTCTGTTTACAAAAATGTCCAAAAAATTGTTTAAAAAAATTAAAAATAAATAATAGTACAACAATCCCGCCATGGCTGTCACTGCATAAAAAAGAAGAGTTTGCAATAGAACTGTAAATGTCTTGCGTTGTTGCCAAATAAAGTAAGAAAGTGTCAATAGCTTAAAAAAAGAAAGATACAGGACAAAATTCATATGAAAAATTAAGTTATTCCTTCTTCCTATTATAATTTGTAGAGAAAAAAGGAAAATACCTAAACATAAAGAAGGAGGCATATCTACAAAAAATACCATTGTTTCTCAAGGCAATGGTGGATAATCCCAAAATAGGCTTGGTGTTAATTCTTCATAAGAAGTTTGGCAACGCTGCTTCTATCGAGACTGTCATTTTTATAATGACGAACTTCATGTTATCAGATGACCAAAATGAATGCGCCTATTTTCCTTCTTTAATTAATGGCGGACGAGATATGTCATATGTGTGGGATAGTTTTTCGAAAAATTTAATACTTTTCAAAATTTATTTACATTTTTCATGTGCCCCGAGTGCAGTGTCTTAATGTTTTCTTGTGTTTGACGTTGGATTTATACTGTTTTGTCCCCACCCAGCTCCCCTGTTCACTCCACCGTCCCGTAAATATGTTTTTATTAATAATAAATAATTATAGAAATGGATTTTGAAAAACGCGCCCACAGATTTATGTCATAATCGACCTATAGAAACGCCTGAAAAAGAATTTTTCGAAAATCTCTTATAATAGCGAAAACCGCTATATCGAACTATTACCGAAAGAATGTTTACTATCAAATCACATTTGATCACAATTTACATTTGATTTCCTATGGCCAGTTTGGCAATGCACCACCCGGTATATCTGTCTAGATATTACGTTTTCACTGACCAACGTTTTGGCCTTTAGGAGGTTATCCTCATGGTTTTGATATCAAGATTCTTTAATTCACAGAGGACTATTGCCCTGATGGTGTTCTTATAAGAAAAGAAAAGTCGGTAAACACATACCTTTTAAACTGGTTTTCTTTTGTCAAAACAAACTCAATCACTGCAAGCAAGAAATTATAATAAAAATTATATCTTACACAAAATGGTATAAATTAAGATCAAGTGATATGTTTTCCCTTTTTTTATAAGTTAGATATTAGCAATTATTTATTTCTATTGAAGCTCTCTAGATATTTAAATTAAATATCTTAATATATTTTTAAGAGGTTCCTGTAAATTATATAAATTGTTTTGTCACTTTATTTTTTAGTATGGATAGCACGACTCATTTTAATGATAAAGACATTATTTAGGATAGGATGTAATAATTTATAATGATGGCGCGTTTTTGGACATAAAAGCATATCTTGTTTTTTGAAAATATTAAAAAAAATGTCAAATTGCTTCCAAACTTAGCAAACTCAACATAAACTTTACCTAATATAGTGCCATTACCACCATATACAGGGGATTTCTAAACTTTGTATATTTTTTTATATCGGGTGACAACAAGATCACTTTCCGGTTCCCATCTTTCTATTTCTTTATCGATACCGACAAAACTTGGCAGTGGTGTTAGACTAATAAAAAGTCATGTTTAGGTGTATATGATAGGCTTTTACGACTTCCGGTTTCACCGGAAATTACTAAAATTTTTTATTTTTAAAGAGGCTACCCTGTATATTTTGTGTTTTTCGGATTCTCCAGATCATTTTTAGTCGGGATATAATATTTTTAAAGCAAATTTTATTTTTAAATTAAATTTTTATTTTTCTTCTAGAGTGATCATTCTAAAATCATTCCTCCTACTTAACTTACTTTCAGAAAAATACGAAATCAATTTTATCTTTTTAAACTTTTTTACTAGAGGGGTCAAAACTTCATTTTTTATTTTTTTCTACCAGCTCAAAAACCAAAATAGGACCATATCACTTTCATAATATTTCCAAATGCAGTATTTTAAAGCGAATCCAACGATGTAAAACACTACGACACTTCACTTCATTTTCTTAAAAAAAACAACAATAATGATCTTTTAATACTGAATGGCATACATCGCAATTCATCGTAGTTGCCATGAAAACAGAAATAAACAGAATATGCTGTAAAAAACAATTGCTTGTGTTTTTACAACATATTCTATTAGTTTCTGTTTTCATGGCAACTACGATGAATTACAATGTATGCCATTCAGTATCAAAAGATCATTTACCCATATAATAAATGTTTTTTTTAAGTATAGTTTAAGGAGGGATTTTAAAATGATCATGGCACTCTAAAAGAAAAAGAAAAATTTTATTTAAAAATGTAATTTGACAAAAATTTATTTTAAAAATATGGTAATTTTCTAGAAACCTGTGGCAACTCCGATTTTGACGAAATTTGGTATACGGGGTTTTGGGGCGCTGATCACGAATCTAAAAGAATTTTTGGCGGAAACGTTTCGTTCTTGAGATATTCATCATCAGACTTGAAATTTAAACAAATCCTATTTTTACAATATTCCCCTTCTTTTTGCACACAATTCTTTATTTAAAGATAAAGTGTCACACAATATTTGATTTTCACCTTTTAAAACCCCGTTTTTTTACGTATTTTGCATTATTTTTGCATTAAATTGCATAGCTATATTTTGAATCATTTCAATCCCAGTGTGCCATGAAGCCCTTTGTGTATGTATGGTTGCCGCATTATGAAAGAAAAGCCACGCAATTTAATGCAAAAATAATGTTAAAAACGTAGAAAAACGGGGTTTTAAAAGGTGAAAATCAAATATTTTGTGACACTTTAGCTTTAAATCAAGAATTGTGTGCAAAAAGAAGGAGGAATATAGTGAAAATAAGCTTAGTTTAAATTTGAACTTTGATGATGAATATCTCGAGAACGAAACGTTTCCGCCAAAAAATCTTTCGGTTTCGTGATCAGCACCCCAAAAACCCCCGTATACCAAATTTCGTTAAAATCGGAGTTGCCGCAGGTTTCTAGAAAATTACCAAAAATATTATATTCCGACTAAAATCGACCTGGAGAATCCGAAAATTAAAAAATCTACAGGGTCCCATTTAAAAATCAAAAGTTCCAGCCATTTCCGTTGAAACCGGAAGTCGTAAAAGTCTGTCATATACACCCAACAATGACTTTTCGTTAGTCTGACACCTCTGCCAAGTTTCGTCAGTATCGATAAAGAAATAAAAAATGGCAGCCGGAAAGTGATCTCGTTGTTACCCGGTATGTTTATGTCGAATTACTCACTAATATTTATGCCATAGGTAAATTATCTAACTCTAAATATTGCCATACTATTAGAAACAAAACATATACTAAATAAAAAATAATCCGTGTCAAAAATATTTATTAAAAAAAATGTACAGGGTTAGCACGCTAGGATTAACAGGGACATACTTGTGGTTTTTCTGAAAATATAAAAAATGGTAAATTTCCACTTTGGGTATATTTTTAAAGTTATTAAAATTAATTAAAACAGATATGACTTGAAATTACCATTTTCTTAATGACACACCTTATTTATTGTTTAATTTTAGGTTTCTTTTTTTTTTTATCTTTGGACAATCCACGAAGGCTGAAAGCCTAAATACTAACGTACCGTGGGTGTCTTAAGCAGGGTAAGAGGAAGTTTGTTAACACGGGACTTAAAAACTTGTAGATTTTGGGGGGAAGGAAAGACCTCCGCTGGCAGTAGGTTCCACAGTCTAGAAACTCTCTAAGAACGAACGAAATGGGAAGTTCGAGGCCTGTCCAATTGAACTGTATAGGGATGTATACGCGCGGCACCGCGAGTTTCTCTGTTTCTCTGTTGGGAGCTGCAAGAGGAGGGACTATACTGGATAATTCGTCGGAGCAGAAGCCGTAAAAGTATGTATAGAAGAGCGATAGATCTCCCACAGCTCGACGATGGGCAAGAGAAAGAAGTCTTTGAGTAACTAAAGGATCATTAATAAGACGAACAGCCCTTCTTTGAATGGCATCAAGAATGCTGAGGGTTGTAGGGGATGCCATTCCCCAGACATGAGAACAATATTCCAGAGAGGGTCAAATTTGGGACACATACAAAGTGTATAAATGGGAAGGAGAAAAATACTTTTTGGCTCGAAAAGAAATCCAAGCTTTTGAAGCCGCGGTGGCTATAGATACAATGTGTTTATGCCAGTTAAGGTTATTCTCAAATGTGACGCCCACAAGGTTAAATGTGTCCCCGCTCTGCAAAACCTGGCCACTCATAAGCAAAGGATGAGTGTTCTTTTCAATGTTTCACTAAGAATTTATTGGTATTTATTTTCAGCAACAACAGAATTAATCTTAATCATTGTTTAAATGCAAGAAAAGCTACAAATATCGCCCTGTTTAGTCCTTTGATCACCCTGTACAGCAAAAGGCTTTATCTGTATAAAATTGTTTTAAATCGTTTTTCTGAATAATTTTTCTAGTCTTAAGTTCTCCATAGACACTAAAAATGGATCCTTTAATTGGTCTCGACAGCGATCGTATAGACTGATCGGTCTTATTAATGAAAAGCAATGTTTTCATATTCTAGTCTTCATAAGGCCCTTTTTAGAAACTAAAATAAATGTTTTATGTTTTACCCATCTATTATTGATCTGTAATACCTTAGAAACGGAATATGTTATGGTAGCAATAATACCTGTATTATAAGCGGGCATTATGATAATGCCCACTTATAATGCCCTAATGCGCTAATATGGAAATTTTATTGCTTATCCAATTTTATTTCTCTCACAATAAAGATCAAGTTTATACAAACATATGTATTAAAATAAAATCAATAACTTACCAGTTCCTCAAAATATGCCATTAAAACGGTTTCGGTTATTTGAAGAATTGCGTTCGCATCTTTCCAAATACCAAATATGCCATACTCCCGATCATACTGTTGCCTTGATTTAACTGGCAAAAGATTTTCGGTCGCTTGTATGGCCTTTTCTCTTATATTTTGTGAAATTTCTTCCATTTTGAGCAAATCGTTAAATAAAAAATGCCAACTGACTAACTGATAGAAACATTAAAGTCAAACTTAACACCAGTCATTATCTACTTACGTATACAGGTACAGGTGCAACTTATTTTTTATATTGCGATTCAATAATGTAATTAGTCATTGAAAAACTCTTTTTGGGTAAAACATAAAGCATTGTATGCACCACGGGCTTTACTGGACTATAATGCCCATCAGGTCGAAATCTAGCCCTCGGGCCATAGTCCTAGTAACGCCCTTGATACATAAACAGCTATTACGATACTGATTTAGAATTATCAGCGTTAAAAATTTTACCTTATATTTTTTTCTTTATTATTGAAATAAAACATCTTAAAATAAAATTGGTTTTCAGTATTTAAACACTAATTTTGGTTTTTAATTTTAAATGCCGAAGAAACAAAGGGCCTTAACAATAAAATAAAACACTGAATAAAAAGTGGCGCAAATAAACATATTAACTATTAAATAAGCGAAATATAAACTGCAATCATTTTTTGCTTGGTTTTTGTAATTTTAAAGTATCAATATTGTTTAAGTAGCTGAAAGATGTATTTTTTTTTAAGTAGATAGATAATTTTCTTTATACGTTTAAGACTTGTTTTAAAATATATTTTAGGTTTTTAATAAAAAGAAGAGTTTTATTTATCTCAAATTAACCAATTTTTAATTTTAATATACATTTTCATGTGTACTGTACAGTGTGTCCCATTTTGGTTGCAACAGCAGGGTATCTCAGTTATTATTAAAGATAGAACTTTGCGGTTTTCGCAAATCTAAGCTACTTTTGTGAAACAAAAGATGCCATAAACAAAGCCATCACAGCCATCTTGATTTCTGAGCTACGGGGCAATTTTGAAAATTTTGCATTTTTAGGTACCCTTTGTATTTTTTGATTGCCTATAAAAAGGCAAATTAATTTTTTGACAAATATACAGGGTGTTTAATTTAAAAAAATCCAACATTAGTCAATATTTCAAAAACATTAATATTTGGCAAAAATTTGACCACGCCCCTGCATTCTACGAAAAAAATTATATAAGAATCAATTTTAACCTTTTTTATATGTTATCAGCCAACTGAGATATAAGATACAAGGAATACCTAAAAATGCACATTTTTTTAAAATCAAGGTTTTTCTCAATTTCAAGCGCCAAAAAGTATAGTAATTATTTCCCTTATGCATGTGTATTTTGGACAAAAATTTATAAGAAAAAATTTCTTATTATAAAGTTAAAAATATGTGTAGTAAGTTTTAGAACACCCTGTATATTGTATGTTAATGATTTTTTCTTAAAATGCGCTCCAAAGCCGCAAGCAAAAAAAAAACAAAAAGAGCAAAAAAACAAAGCAATTTATTCTGCATGCCAGTTTTGTTTATTATCCTTAAAACAGTATGTATGTCGCAGGCAAATGGTTATTTTAGGCAAATAACTATCTGCCTAGGCAAATGCTTTCTGCCTGGGCAAATGGTGTATTATCATTTTCAAATGCTCTTTGCCTAATCAAATAGCATTTTATTGCCTAAGCAATTTTTAGGCAAATGAAAATATTTGCATAACCAGACAGTCATGAAAAACTATCACATTGGGGGGGTAATGGTTAGTTAAAGCTTTTTAGCAGCAAATTAAAAAAAACCAACCAAAACTACCCATGAGCACCTATAGCGCTTGGAACCAATCAGATTACACGTGCTTTTGCTTTTTACTGTAGTCTGCAAAACACATTGTACGCCTAATATGTTATCAAATACATATATCACAGTCATCAGCCTAACAGGGACCACAGCAAATGGCTTTTAAATAAAAATTATTATTATGAAGTAATTTGCCCAGGCAGAAAGCATTTGCCAAGGCAGTAGCCATTTGCCTAAAATAACCATTTGCCTTTTACATATACATAAACTGAACGTAGGATTTATAAAAAAAAATCTAAGAATGAGTGAGAGATAGAAAATGTTTATAAACACTAAAAAAATACATAACATACATAAGTATCAAAGAAAATAACATATTTATTTAAAACTGTGCTTACGTTGCTTCGTTTTTTACCTCCAAAACGGTACAATCTAAATTATTCTGGCTGGATTTACTTGTATCCATCTCTTCATCTGAACTCCACTCACAAATGGTAGGATTAAGATCTGGATTAGCAAACAGATTCTCCATTGCCTTGATATTAATTTTCTTAATTATAACATCACCTTTCTGATTGTTATTACCGTGTATGGAATCCACAGTGAAATGAGATATTCTGAAATAAATATGGGTATTGAAATCATCTACAGTGAAAACAATAATACATTTTCAGTGCTGGATTTACCAGCAGGCTAAGTAGGCTGGAGCCTAGGGCGGCAGATTTAGTTCATATTTTTTTTTAATTTTAATTTACGAAATTTAAAAAAATATATTATATACACACAAAATATGATATTTAAAAACTGGAGAGAAATTAAAATATTTTACAAAAATCTAAATATGAACCTATATTTTTTGGACATTAATTTTGAAAAAATTAACTGGTAAAAGATACACCTAAAGTGTTCATCAGACATTTCATTTTTAAATTTTTTCAGTTTTCCAACAAGTTTATAAGTAAGTTTTTAAGTAAACTGTTTACCACATTTTTGATAAACTATTTACCACATTTTTGAGACGCAACCATCGGCCCAGTTCTCGTCTGGCGTCTTGTTAAGATTTTATTTTATTGCATTAAAATGATTTCAACCGAGTGCCAATGGACCTTTTTTATAGATTGAAACCTTTGTATTGTAAGTAACTTAATATTGAATATTTCATTATTTTATTTCTTTTAAAGTAATAATAACTTTTATTATATTGTGTAAGAGCAGAATACTTTTAATTTTATTCTGGAGAAAAGCCAAATATTATTTTGTTTAAATTTAATCTCCCAGAAAACAAATAAAACATAAAACACACTGTATTACACAAACTTACAAATCTAGATTCTCAAAGCCTCCAACTATCCTGTCTGACGAATAATCTTGTTCAGTCTCAACCACCACAGCATATTCCATACAGTCCTTAATAGTACTCTTATACAACCCCAACTGACAATTATCATAAACCTTAATTCCAAACGAAGCACTTTCAATCACAGAATCTTTAATATCAATTGTACTTCCTGAATTACCCACCACTGCCATCGAGAAGCCTGTTATTTCACAATCAATTAACGACAGTTTTGCTCCGTTTAACACAAGTATACCTTGCCTAGTACTAGATGACTGATCACCAAAATCTTACAGTTTTTAATAGTGACATGTCCTTTTCTCACTAGTATAGCACACTGTGTGGTTTTGCAGTCAAAAGTGAGATTTTCAAATACAGAAGAATCTCCAACACAATCAAACATGACATCATCAGCAGACGCAGATACTTCTATAATGTTTCTGTCGCCAACACCTTTAATGACAAAGTTTTCTATTAAAGCGCCTTCACCTTTAATAAAGTGCTTACTGGGACTTAGCAATATTGTGTCATTTAAGTCAGCTGATTCCAGTTTTGAAGTTAGGTCAGTGGCGAAAGTAAGAGACTCGTTGGGATATAGTTGTTCAACTGATTTTAAAAATGATATGTAGTCGGAAGCTTTTGCTAAAAACAAAATTCAGTTTATTGATCGATCTTAAAGCATATAGGCCGATTGGTAATGAAAAAAGTATTTTTAGTTAAGGGGATGCCGTAGCACGTTAAATGAGCTAAAACGCGATTCGCTGTCGTTTTCTAATTATTTGTTTGAGAAAAAAGTTGTATATTGAAAAGTTTCTTAAAATGATCCAAAGATTATCGGAAAGTTGGTTATTTTTACGGTTTTGTAATTTTGGGAAATTTAATGTGTTAATTATTACGATTACCAAAAATCAATTAACTTTCCGATAATCTCCCATATAACATTTTTGCCGGCGTTGTGCATTTAATTTACTGGCATTGCCAACACTCTTTAATGGCAAGGCATTGGCAAAAAGGTATCAAAAAGACGCGAAAGTGGGCAATTGGCCGATTTAGGCCACGTGTTGCAGATAATGTGATGGCATCCGTCATTAATAAGTTATGATAAAAAATACATTTAGGATGATGGCATCGATCATTAATAAGTTATTGGCAAAAGATAAAAAAGACACGAAAGTGGGCAAATGCAGATACTCCCGAGCAGCAAGCTGACGTCTTATTGACGAAAATTGTTGCATATACTTTCTTTTAAGGGGTATTCTGGTCTAGAAAATTGAAAAATCAATTTTTTTTTTGGCATATTTTCAAAGCTTAGACTTTCAAAAATATGCTCTTAAAAGGATTTTTCAAAATTCGAATTATTTTGAGAGATACAGTGGATTTTGTGACGCGGCACTTAAACCGGCCGAGCGGAGTGATCACACAATGAATGGCAGATGTTTTCCAGGAATTCTTTTGTATCCGACTTGAGCTCGTTATATACCCTTTTAAGTTTTTATATATACCTGACTACCAGTACGTACCCAATATACCTGGAACTGTCCACACAAAATATACCTAGAAATGTATGGATGTGGGATCGCCGATTAATCCAAAGTGAGTATTAAACATAATTATCTGAGTTATTTAACTGGAAATCTTTCTCAAACTTCAAACGCGTTTTTCTCAAAACTCCTTTTGTTGAGGTGGTTGACACGATATCTGAAGTTCTATCGGACCGATTCCTTTGAAATTTGGTGAGAATCTTTTCATACATCTCTTTATCACTTGACCTAAAGATTTTGAAAAATTTTAATTTGAAGTATTTTTAAAAAATTCGTAAAGGTCGAAAAACAGGGGTAAAAAAATTTTTTTTCAAGTAGACGCCATTTTGTGAATTTTGTTTTTTTTTTCGGCCGAAGGTCAAGATGTAGCGACATCTTTACTAATTAAGAATTTTTTTGTTTGTTCGATTTAGATCACTACAAGGGTTGGAATCATGTCAACCAGGAGCACTGTTTGACAAGGAACCCCTACTTCACCGACCTGTCACTAATTGAATTTTTGACTTTTTTTTTTAATTTTTTCACATACTTTAAATATCAATAAATATTATATAAAAAAATGGATAGTAAAAATGTTTTTAATTTTTTTATATCCTAGTTTGAAAAATACCCAAAAAGTAGGGCTCTAGACCAGAATACCCCCTTAAAAGCTAAAATGATGCGATAGTTTATTTGAAACTTAAAACAGGAAAAAACTCCTTACTGCATGCAATTTCCTTGCAATGCAAAGTAGCATCTCTCGGAACACTGTCCAACTTGGAGATGCAGATTTTTACACTAGCCGAAGATATTTCTTTCAAAGCTAAGTGAGATCACCGACCGCAGACCGCTCTCGAATTATTTTTGGGTACGGTTGTAGGCGATAAAAGGCGATAATAATGAATACATTTAATTATGTCTATTAAAAACTCTTTTCTTTAAAAAAGAAACTAAAAAGCTAGAAAACAAATGCACAAAGCGGTCACCTTCGGTCGAAATTAACGTAGCTAATTTTACCATAATTTTATTTTTATTCGCTCCAAAATACATAATAAACATTTTGTTTAACTTAATTTTTATTTGCATGATTTGTTAACAATAAAATGTTATGAAAAGGCCATTTCCTTTAAATTAGGTAAAAACATAAAATAATGTTGTTTAGCTGCCATTATAAATAAAATAGATCAAAAAATTGCTCTAATGTTAGTTAAATACCAATGTTAATAATATGGTTTGAAAAGTATGAATATTGGTTGAAGGTTTGCCTTCAACAATTGAATAATTATTTGCCCGCAACAAAAAGGCATGCTTTATTTAATCAGGATTGGCAAATAGTGTTTGCTGGGCTTTGGATCGTTTTAAGAAACTTTTCTATGTACAGGATTGGATACTATAAATTTCATTATTTTAGAAGTTCTGGAGGAAAAATATTACGAATTTTTAATTAGGTACATATTATAAAAACAAAAAAACTTAATTCATAATTTATTGCTGGATTATTTAACAAACTTGTTTGCACCTCTAAGATGTAAATAATGAGTTCATAATTTCAGTAGCAAAAATTAAAATGGGTTTTTTGTAGCCATACTATTTTTACATACATTAAAAATCCTAGAATAGGTGTTACAAGAGGACAAATAGACCAAACATTTTTGAATTTCAAAACGAAGTTTTGGAAAACTGTTTGGATGGTCCAAAACTAACAAATACAAAATTGAAAGTAAAAAAACATGTTTTTGTCAATATTTTACATTATGCATTACAACTCCAATAATGGACAAAAGGAAGCAAAATTTAAAAGAAATTTTTAAAAGTGTTAATATGCAAAAATTGACAAAAATATTTTCTTAACTTTAATTTTTAAACTTTAAATTTTGACATAAAATTGAACTACAACATTTGCTGTATTCCTTTTATGCTCCAGAACTGTACGAAATGACACCATAAGTATTCTTTTTACAATTTTTTGATATTTTCTCTCTCTCTATTTTTTTTTCTTGGTTTTGGTCCCTTCAGGTCCAATCCACCACTCTCCCCCTTCGGACTATGCTTTCAGGGCTTCGTCGGCGGAAAATCTGGATAATCGAGCTCGTAGCTCCCAGAAATTCCAAAAAAAAACAAACAATTCAACAATCGATGCAATGCATAAATTGTCGGCTGTCAAACCAAGATCTGCTACTGGTGTTACGTATAACCTTCACTTTCACTACTGACAGTTCCCATGGCACGCCCATCTATTTCCCGCCATTTGAGAAATACCTCGTGTTCACCACCAAACAGGATACCATCAGCTTATAGGAATCTTCGCTCACAGCGCTTAGATCCAGAAGAAAGATGCCGTCAATTTAGCGTGAATCTTTCCTTGATCCCCGAAGGTAAAAAACGTTCGTACGACACCTCTAGCCGCCACACCGGGAAGAACTTTGTAGTCCTCTACGCACGTCTGCACTGTCCGGAGGTCAAACAAAGAGTTTTATTGACATTTTGTCATGTTGTAGAAACATTCGTGACACTATTGACAGTTCAGAGAACGGTTCCACAAGGTAAAAGGAATGTACCAATTTATCTTATACAATTTTGTCATATTTTTCAAAAACAAGGGTACTTTTTACATTTTTAGTTATAACTCGGCTTGTATGTTACCAATTAAAGTAAAATTTTGTATTTATTAGTTTTGGACCATTCGACCAGTTTACTCAAAAGAACATTTTTTTTTATTTTTGGACAATCCACAAAGGCTGAAAGCCTAAATACTAACATACCGTGGGTGTCTTAAGCAGGGTAAGAGGAAGTTTGCCTCTTCTTTGAATGGCATCAAGAATGCTGAGGGTTGTAGGGGATGCCATTCCCCAGACATGAGAACAATATTCCAGAGAGGGTCGAATTTGGGACACATACAAAGTGTATAAATTGGAAGGAGAAAAATACTTTTTGGCTCAAAAAGAAATCCAAGCCTTTTTAAAGCCAGCGGTGGCTATAGATACAATGTGTTTATGCCAGTTAAGGTTATTCTCAAATGTGACGCCCACAAGGTTAAATGTGTCCCCTGCTCTGCAAAACCTGGCCACTCATACGCAAAGGATGAGTGTTCTTTTCAATGTTTCACGAAAAATTTAAAAATTCTAAAATGTTTTGTCTATTTGTCCTCTTGTTACTCCTATACTGGAACAAAATGTATATTTTTTTGAAAGCCAATTATATTTTGTATATGGGTACAAGAATTATAGCTTACCATCTTTGCAAATCAACCATATTTGTGATTTTTCTTTTTATTTGGCACTTCTGTTGATTCCTGCCTTTTTATTATAACTTTTCTAAACATTTCATTCTCTAACAAATGGATTTCATTCTGTATTTCTATTAGTCTAACATTTATTTCTATAAGGCTTTCTGTGTTTTTATCTAAAACATCTAAACAATACCAGAGGTTATTTAAAAACAACCAATATTAAAAATCAAAAACTTTACCATTTTCTACTTCAATATCACTATCACATTCTGCACCAAGTAGCTGCCTCTTGCTATTAAGTCTACGAGCTTCATTTAATAAGGCATGGATATGTTCAGTAGTACCCTTTGGAATTTTTCCATTTTTGAGGTCATAAAATAGGCGAAGTCTAAAAAAATGAAAGAAAAACAAATAATTTGTTAGTATTCGTAGATATTCTCTTGGCATAGTGAAATCTGGAACATTCTCAATAGGTACCAATATTATAAAACATAATGTTATTCTTGGTACTGTTTATTTTAAATCATAACCAGCCAATATCCTTCTCACAAAATATATTTTTTGGAACAGATTTGCATGATAATTAACTGAGCTTATCTTTGATACAGGCTTATTTTTAACTTTAATTTTGATGTAACTATAATATAATTTTATTTTGCAATTGATTGGAAACACTTCACTTCATCATGTTGCGCAATAATCTCAAGTTTGGCAAAAAAAAAACTTGAACCAATTTAAATTAAAGGGGATATATTCAATCGGTCTTTTACAAACATAGGATCTATGGGTATAAAAACTTAAAAAACTATTCAAGGTAATAGTTTGATATAGCAGTTTTCGCTATTATAAGAGATTTTTGAAAAATTCTTTTTGGGGCATTTCTATAGGTCGATTATGACACCATTCTGTGTGCGCATTTTCCAAAATTCATTTCTATAATTTATTATTAATAAAAACATAGTTACGGGACGGTGGAGTGAATAGGGGTGCTGGGTGGGAACGAAACAGTAGAAATCCTACATTAAATGCCCAAAAACAGTATTTCACAGTCCACACCGCACTTTCTGTTTATAAAAATGTCCAACAAATTGTTTAAAAAAATTAAAAATAAATAATAGTACAACAATCCCGCCATGGCTGTCACTGCATAAAAAAGAAGAGTTGGCAATAGAACTGTAAATGTCTTGCAATGTTGCGCAAATAAAGTGAGAAAGTGTCAATAGCTTAAAAACAGAAGATACAGGACAAAATTCATATGAAAATTAAGTTATTCCTTCTTCCTATTATAATTTGTAGAGAAAAAGGAAAATACCTAAACATAAAGAAGGAGGCATTTCTACAAAAATACCATTGTTTCTCATGGAAATGGTGGATAATCCCCGAAATAGGCTTGGTGTTAATTCTTCATAAGAAGTTTGGCAACACTGCTTCTATCAAGACTGTCATTTTCATAATGACGAACTTCATGTTATCAGCTGACCAAAATGAATGCGCCTATTTTCCTTCTTTAATTAATGGCGGACGAGATCTCTCATATGTGTAGGATAGTTTTTCGAAAAATTTAATACTTTTTAAAATTAAATTACATTTTTCATGTGCCCCGAGTGCAGTGTATTAATGTCTTCTTGTGTTTGACGTTGGATTTATACTGTTTTGTCCCCACCCTGCACCCCTGTTCACTCCACCGTCCCGTAAATATGTTTTTATTAATAATAAATTATAGAAATGGATTTTGGAAAACGCGCATACAGATTTGTGTCACAATCGACCTATAGAAACGCCCTGAAAAGAATTTTTCGAAAATCTCTTATAATAGCGAAAACCGCTATATCGAACTATTACCTTGGCAGAATATTACACAGAGGCTTTGCCATTACCATCTGTGAGGTGACGAGCTATTAAAAATCCGTGAAAGGAACCGATATTCGAACCCGGATCGCTGCGGTGAGAGGTTGATACGTTAGTCTCTACACCATGCTCGCCATAATTCTTATGCAACACTAGTTTTAATGATGATATACCTGCTAACTAAATGGGCTCCTTTCCAATCAGACGAGTCATCATCTTCATCCCAAGGCATCAAAATATGAATGTAAAAGAACCTTAACATGTCCAATGCATTCGCTGTTGAATTCAAGTTTAATGCAATGCTTTTATCCTGTTCCTTTGTTGGCCAAAGTTGTATAAGGGGCACATAGTGCTTCTCTGGCAATTGTATGTCGTCTTGCACAGCTAGGATTCTTACTAATGCAGTTAAATTTGAATTATTTACATTAAGTACATAAACTAAAACAAGAGTTGGAAAAGGTATCTTCATTTCTTCACATTTTATTCTGGGAATTTTCCAGACTGCTTGCCAACCGTTTGGATCTAAGGTAAACTCCAAATAATAGGCCCATTCGCTCTGGATTTTGGAATAAGGCAGTGTTTCCAGTTCTGAGAAAACTTCCTCATATTCTTGAAGACGTGTTTGCAGACTTTTATCGAAAGTTATGATCTGATCCATGACTGAAATAAAAGGTGTGTAAAATTGGTACTTTTGCAAATAAAAATAATTTAATTTTTGGCACAAAAATGTATTATCAGTGTATTATTTTGAGAGGTGTCGGTTTACTATTTATTCACAATTCAAATTTGAAATTATTGACAGATAATTTTTATGTTCTATGCCATGAAGATAGCTGTTTTAGCCGAACCACGTTCAGAAATGTACTAGTTAAACAAGGTTAGTTTATATTTATAAGGTTGCGACATATCCTCAACTTTTAGGCGGTTCGAGGTCGGGGACGCAAGAAAGGACACTTCTCGGAGAAAAGTTGGCAAGACTGGGTAAAAATCAAAGCTGAATATCAATCCAGTGGCGTCTAGAATTTGCGCATTTCATTTTGCATTGTTTTGGAAGTGATATTTGTTGAAAGATGTAATTCCAAATGTTTTTTATTTAAAGTCAAAAAATTTACAACTTAATAATAATTAAAAACTGTTGTGTAAACGGTTGTTCTACTAATACAATAAACTGTATATCTCCGTCACTGAACAACATGGCCGAAAAATGGGAGATGTGACGTCATAAAACGTCAAAGCAATAGGGCCGAATGTCGTGACCTTATATAGACCGACTTTGCTACTTAAAGTTAACAAAGCACGTGAGTAGGCAACACAATAAACAAGAAAAATAATGAAATTTGGCGGTAAACTAAACGCACTTATTGTTTGGAGCTTTGAACAAACAAATGATCATTAATTAACTAATAGATAACTTAGTTTATTAAATTTACAAATTGTTTCCATGATATTAAAATAAGCAAAAATACTGTTTTCTTATCTTTTATTAACCAATAATTATTATTAACAGATGGTCTTACAATATGCTATTTCATTAAAAAATATACCTTCAACTAAAATCAATACTATTAAAAATATAAATAAGAATTAATAGATAAACATAGCCTTTGATACCTGATACCACTAAAAATTGATACAATTCCAAATATTTTATTAAAATTTGCACACAGCCAACAGCTACAAAAAATTAAGAGCCATTTTTTTAATAAACAAAATTTTTTGTTTAAGCGAAACTTGAACTTAATATTTATAAAGAAAAATATGAAATGTCACGGCATTGTTTGGAACAAAAAATGTTTTTTTCCATTCGTGTGCGCATAGTAGTTAAGGAGGTGATCTGCAAACCGCAGTTTTTGACCATATCAACAAAACCGAGTTATATATGGAATATTATATTGAAAATTGTGTTTCATGGCCAAATTAGAGATTTCCTTTTATAACTGTATTCATTCTATCCAAACTTCTTAAAAATGTTTGACATTTTATTTAAGTGCGCAACAAAAGCTGTTACCTATTTGCTAATCTGTTTAGTTTGCAAAAAAAAATACCTTAAGGGGGGTAAGAATGGATAAAGTATGTTTAAACCGTGGTTTGTTTGTATGGCAAAATTCCAAACCGCCCAAAAAAAAAAATATTAAAAAGCACAAACAAACAAAGGTACTCACCTTTGTAAATACATATTTACGGAGTTTATTTTTACTAAAACATGTTTATTCTGCATAAACTACTTATGTATGTACTTTAAAGTACATACATAAGACGAACCCCAGCAAACACTATTTGCCGGCAATGTACATTTTTCATATTGGCATTGATGGTAAAGCATTGGCAATTGGTGGCAATATTATGCCAACATCTTATACGCATTAAAAAGTTAACCCTAAATAAACACTCAATTGCCAATAAATTTTACATGCAGGCGAATTGCCGGCAAGCATACAAAAATGGCGGCATACCAATCCTGATTAAATAAAGCACGCGTTTTTGTTGCAGGCAAATAAATATTGGATTTTTGAAGGCAAACCTTCAACGCATATTCATACTTTTTAAACCATATTATTAACATTGGTATTTAACTAACAGTAAAGCAATTTTTTAAACTGTTTTATTTATAATGGCAGCTAAACAACATTATTTTATGTTTTTTTACATAATTTAAAGGAAATGGCCTTTTCATAACATTTTATTGTTAAAAATCATGCAAATAAAAATTAGGTCAAACAAAATGTTTATTATGTATTTTGGAGCGAATAAAAATAAAATGATGGTAAAATTAGTTACGTTAATTTCGACCGAAGCGTGACCGCTTTGTGCATTTGTTTTCTACGTGGTTTTCTAGCTTTTTAGTTTCTTTTAAAGAAAAGAGTTTTTTAATAGACATAATTAAATGTATTCATTACCTAATAAGTGTGTGTTGTGTGATTAATTGGTGATGGCTAGTCGAGAAGGCAAGATATTCAAGTAGACTGTTAGAAGCTGTAAACATTTTGTTTAAAACTTTATTAAAAGTTTTAAAGACGTGTTAATAAAAAATATTATATATATTTAATAGTTTTTTTGACATACCGATAGATGGCGTAATGGACAATAAACTACTACGTTTCTGCAATATCTTCGCTTTTTATCGTCTAAACCGTACCCATTAGACAAAAATAATTCGAGAGCGGTCTGCGGTAGGTGATCTCACTTAGCTTTGAAAGAAATATCTTCGGCTAGTGTTAAAATCTGCATCTCCAAGTTGGACAGTGTTCCGAGAGATGGTACTTTGCATTGCAAGGAAATTGCATGCAGTAAGGAGTTTTTTCCTATTTTAATTTTCAAATAAAATATCGCATCATTTTAGCTTTTAAAAAAAGTATATGCGACAATTTTCGTCAATAAGACGTCAGCTTGCTGCTTGGGAGTATCTGCATTTGCCCACTTTCGTGTCTTTTTGTTATCTTTTTGCCAATAACTTATTAATGATAGATGCCATCATCTTAAACGCATTTTTTGCCAATAACTTATTAATGACGGATGCCATCACTTTATCTGCAACACGTGGCCTAATAACGGCCAATTGCCCACTTTCGCGTCTTTTGATACCTTTTGCCAATGCCTTGCCATTAAAGAGTGTTGGCAATGCCAGTAAATTAAATGTACAACGCCGGCAAAAAATGTTATATGGGTACAGTACGTACGTACATCAGACGTACAATATGTACGTACAGTGAATGTACATTTTGCGGAAAATGTATGTACATAAGACGTCCTACGGATGTACTACGTACATGAGATGTACATTACATCCTAAAGTTACGTACATAAAACGTACATTGTCTGATTGGGTAACTATTAGAATTTAACATAATTTAAGTACATTTTATCAATGCCATTTCAAATCAATATGAATCTCACACGTGCTTCATCGAGCGATATTCTGCCGAGCTTCTAGTCCTGCTCAGTCTATAGTCCTGTCGTATATTTCAGTCCTGCGATTCGCTCCTGCTGCAGCTTTCCGTGTACAAACGATCTGAATGTCACGCAACGAACGCCATTAGCCAGAAATGGAAAACATTTACCGATTTAAAAGGTAAGCTGACAAATTTATTTTATTACGTTTACTTAGCTTAATTGGAAGATTTAATTGCAGTACATGTTCGTTTTGTAGAACGTGCTTTGGTTAGTTTAATTGTTGGATTGTCGGTAAGGGTCGCTGTTCTGTGCTTTCGTATGTACATGTTTATGTTCTGATATAGTTAAAAAGTTCTTTTTCCCTTAGTGCTTAAAATTGTAGGAAGAATTTCTGGTTTTTAAAATTAAAGTAAAAGTAAAGGTAATTTTCTAGAAACCTGCGGCAACTCCGATTTTGACAAAATTTGGTATACGGGGGTTTTTGGGGCGCTGATCACGAATCTGAAAGAATTTTTTGGCGGAAACGTTTCGTTCTTGAGATATTCATCATCAGACTTGAAATTTAAACTAATCCTATTTTTACAATATTCCTCCTTCTTTTGCACACAATTCTTGATTTAAAGCTAAAATGGTACACAATATTTGATTTTCACCTTTTAAAATCCCGTTTTTACGTATTTTACATTATTTTTGCATTAAATCGCATAGCTATACTTTGAATCATTTCAATCGCAGTGTGCCATGAAGCCCAATGTGTATGTATGGTTGCCGCATTATCAAAGAAAAGTCACGCAATTTAATGCAAAAATAATGTTAAAAACGTAGAAAAACGGGGTTTTAAAAGGTGAAAATTAAATATTGTGTGACACTTTTGCTTTAGATCAAGAATTGTGTGCAAAAAGAAGGGGGAATATAGTGAAAATAAGCTTAGTTCAAATTTGATGATGAATATCTCGAGAACGAAACGTTTCCGCCATTTTTAGATTCGTGATCAGCGCCCCAAAAACCCTGTATACCAAATTTCGTTAAAATCGGAGTTGCCGCAGGTTTCTAGAAAATTACCCATACGTTTTATATGTATGTAATATTTCATTTTAGGCATAAATTAAACTGTAACATAATCAAATATACAGAGTTATTCACGTTTAGTGCCCTATTAAAATATTTCAGAAACTCCTAAAAATATATGTATACAGACTGTCCACGGATGGGGTAACAAGAGGACAAATGGACCAAAAATGTCATTTTTCGAAAAAAGTCATTCTTCATTAAAAAATTTGCCTATAAAAAAAAGATAGGATTTGCTAAGAGAAAATGTTTATTGAAAAAATTAAATAACATGATTTTTCTCCAAGAGTAACGTACCTTTATTTTTAATTTTTAAACAAAATATCATTTGGAAAATTTGGACAGCCAAAAATTTGGTTGTCCAATCCCACGATTCCAACCCTCCTAGTAATCCAAAAAAAGGGAAGGTTATTAATCTAGGCTAAGTCCGGTAAAAGGATTAAAAAATGTATAATAGTGATACATTTTTTTTAAATTTAAGTAAAAAGAAATGAATCATTTATAGGTAGGTCTCTTGGGCCCTTAAATTCCGCCACTGTATATTTTAATAATGAGTACTTAAGTTTTCATTTCATATTTTTTCAAAAAGTTTTTTAGTTTTAATGTAGCTGTCAAATATGGAACAATTTTTCTTTTCTAGAGAATGGTGTACCCTGAAAAATTAAGTTTAGACCACGTAGCGAATAAATCAAATTCCCGTTCTTCATGGTGTAGTGAACCTTTAGAAAAAAACAGTAATAATTTTACTCTTTACAACATTGGAAAAAATAAAAATAATGGAATCAAAAATAACTTAAACCAGCACAGAAAAGAAGAAAACGAATGTATTGAAAAAAGCTCGACTCTGAAACCTCAGAGAGGTAAGTTTATTTTAAGTTGTTCCAAGATCTAACATCCAGTAAGATCAGCAAAGTTAGGCAATACTTATTACAAGTATATATATATATATATATATATATATATATATATATATATATATATATATATATATATATATATATATATATATATATACCGGGTCTTGCAGCGCCGGGCGGGACATAGGAAATCCCATGTAATTTTTAATGGGGTCAATTATTGGCTCCCTAATTATTTTAGAGAAAAATTCTATTAAAGTTTATTGAAGGGCATGCAAATCTAAGTCCATGGTAAAAACTTTAGATTTATTGGTTAACCCGTTTGCTAGTTAGATGCTAATATATTTTTAAAAATTGTTACATTATTATCGCCTCATATTTATGACCAACAATAAAAATACCTATATATATATATATATATATATATATATATATATATTATATATATATATATATATATATATATATATATATATATATAGGTATATAGGTATGTCCTAAAAACGAATCTCGCTAGTGAAACTTCATATGAAAAAATATGTTTTACCTAGGTTACGTGTTTAATCTATTTCCAACCTTTATCTTACACCCTGTATATTAAAAATAAATATTTTATTTTAAGAGAAATGGAATTTATTTTATACAGGATGTTCTCAAAGTTGAGTCATTTTAACAGCTTATAGAATTCGTAAAAAAGTCATTTTACCAAAAATTGTTTATAGGGGCTGTCCACAACCTCAACAGACAAACTTTAAGGGTGATTTTACCATGAAAATTAGAAAACAAACTTTATATGAACATATGTCTTACCCTAAACGTATAAGTTTTGAACTACGGTATGTTAAAAAAAATTAAAAAATATTGGGTTTTTTTAATACCTTTTATACCAATTCAGATGTTTAAAAAAACTTGGACGCCCTTCTGCATCAGAAGACATTTTTTGGCATACAAAAAAGAAAAAAATTACCAGTGTCGTCCATGAAGGGTTTTAAGTTAATATTTTTAAAGAAAAAATGGTAAGCCACTACATTTTTATATTTTTATTATAAATTCCCATTTATTTTAAAACAAATTTGATTTACCTTTTTTCTATTTTCTCTTTAGGTACGGTTTTCGTGTGAAAACATAAAAACCATTTCTCGGCATGGTCATTTCGTATCGCTTTTAACTAATTCTGCAGTAAAAAAATCACCTTTATTATTTATTCTTTAATTAAATAGAATTTGACCATGCCGAGAAATAGTTTTATTTATTTACGCGAAAACCGTACATAAAAAAGTCTGGTTAGTTAGTTCCTTCCTGTAGAAGGAAATAATTGAAAAAAATAAAAAAGTCAAGAGAACAATCTTAACTAAATGAGAAGAAAAATACAGTGGTGTATCATTTTTTCTTAGTATGGGAGGCGTCTCCTGTATTTTATTCTTTTAAACAACTTGTACCTTTTTGATTAGACCAAACACTCAAAATGTACAAATAATCGCAATAATTAGTGTATTCCTTTTACCTTGTAGAACTGTTCTGAACCGTTCTCTGAACTGTCAATAGTGTCAAGAACGGTTCTACAACATAAAAAATCAGGGCCGTATTAACTGTTTGAGGCGCCCTAGGCTAGAATTCCCGGAGCGCCTATTTTCCACCCAAACATTTTTTGAAGAGCAAAAAAAACAAGGTCCTTTCCTCTCTGTAGCGCCTATTTTTTGAGTGCCAGACGCCTTACTTCAAAACCCGAAATCAAATTTAATGACTATATATAAAAAAAAGGTCATTCCCTCCTTTTCACGCCTATTTCATACCAAAGCACCTTATTTACAGAGCCTACCTAAAGTTTTTTAAAACCTTCCCCTGTCTGGCGCCTATTTTTTCATGGTGCCCTAAGCTGTAGGCTAGTCAGCCTAATGGATAATACGGTCCTGGAAAAAATGTCAAAAAATTGTTAAAGGAACACTTATGGTGTCGTTCCGGGCGGTTCTGGAGCATAAAAGGAATACAGCAAATTCAGGCACTTTAGTAAAAGTTATTTACCACTGCGTAATCGACAGATACTCAGCATAAATAATAAACAAATTATTGCATGTTTTTATACACACAGTGGTTAAAACCTCAGGTTTTTGGTAAAGTTCATAATATTTTGTTTCATAAAATAACTGCTTTATTTGGTAAGTTTTATATAAACATTTTTTGGTAAATTAGTTTGTCTTTAAGAGTTTTTAAGCTGTTAAATCAAACGACTAAATTTTGTAAACACCTTGTATACCCAAGCAGCAAGCTGACGTCTTATTCAGCAATTTTAAGCGAAGAACCAATTCTAAAACGGTATTTACCAATCGGTTATGTTGACGTTTAAACAATGTATTAAACATCAAAGTTGTCACCAATTATTACCGCGGTTATAATTGGTTGAACGCCTAAAATTAATGATTGACGTCTCTTTTAGTCATTTTTGGTCACATTTGGTCAGAAAAGACGTCATAAGATGACGACAAAATGACGTTAAATTGACTTCCCTAAGTCACAGACAAAAGACGTCCCGTAAATGACGTCATAATAACGTCTATAAGATGACGAAAAATTGACGCAAATACTTTTTTTAAATGCTAAAATGATGCGATATTTTATTTGAAAATTGAAATAGGAAAAAACTCCTTACTGCTTGCAATTTCCTTGCACTGCAAGCTCGCATCTCTCGGGACACTGTCCAACCTGAGGAGATGCAGATTTTTACACTAGCCAAAGATATTTCTTTCAAAGCTTATTGAGATCACCAAACGCAGACCGGTCTCGAATAATTTTGGTCTCAGCGGTACGGTGTAGGCGATAAAAAGCGAAGATGTTGAATAAACGTAGTAGTTTATTGTCCATTACGCCATCTATTGGTAGAGTTTTTTCCTATTTCAATTTTGTAAATTTATTAGTCTTATTTTTCTGTCATATGATATTTTGGTTGGATTTTGACACGAATCATATAATGTCACAAAATGTTTCTGGCGGGTTTTCCAAACATGACGTCATTATATTTTTATGAGCTAGTATGACGAAAAATGACGTCGAAAAGACGTCACTTTAACGACGTCAAAAACACGTGGTTAAAATGACGTCTTAATTTTGGTCTGATGACGTCCTATGACCAAAAATGACGTCATAATGACGTCAGCTTGCTGCTTGGGTAATAAATACCCTACAATTTATTAATTCTTTAAAAATACTACTTTATGTATTGTAAATGTTTAAGTTCATCAGAAAACCATCAATTTATACAAGATCGTATACGACATTTAGTAGACGCTTTCTCAACCCGGGCACATGAGGCTAGACAACGTTTGGAAGGACCAGAGACACCATCATCATTAAGGTAAGACTCTCTTTCTAGACGCATCCGCTTTATAGGACATATATTATTAGGGTTGCATCATTTTTAGCTCAAATGCGGATATAGAAGGTATTGAAAGTCCTACCAATGCAAAACCAAGGCTTAGTGTATCTTTTCTGACAAGTACATAGAGGAAGAACCTACTGTTAAAGTTAGGAGGGGTGGTTGCTTGGGAAAATTTTTAAATCACATAGAAATCATCGATCCTAATGGAAGAACTTATGTTTCATGGATGTGTGTTGTTACTTTAGCAGTTTTATATAATGCCTGGGTAAGAACAAGTTTTTAACAATTTTTTTCTAACTTGACGGTCATCTGCAATTAACTTAAAATTGGTTAAGTACAGGAGCCAAAAATATACACAAAACATATGTCTGGACTACTAGACGCCTTTTTATTTGTAAAAAAATAGCTAAAGAAAATTGAGCAGTAAAATCGGCTTTGCTGTCAGATTTCCTGGTTTGAAACTATACGTAATATTTTTATTATTTAAAATGTAATTCCCAATTTATGTTTATTTCAATGAAATGGACGTCTTAACTTAACTAAGATTTCAAATTTTCAAAATTCAACACAATATTTTTATTGAAATCTGGCAACAGTGCTTATATCACTGTTCAATTAAGCATGCTTAAAAACCGCGAAATACCGAATTTTGTAAGCTCAGCTTAAGCAGTTTTAAAGATATTTAGACGCTAATTCTTCTCTGAAAATATAGTGAATCATATCTGGCCAAATACTAAAAAGAAAATTTTTAAAATTTAGAAAATTTACTAAAATTGAATGGTATAAAAATATATGGTACATTTTATTAAAAAAAATACGTGTTGGACAAAACTGGGAAATATGGCAATAGTGTTGATATCACTATTCAATTTCACAAGCCCAAAAATCAGTGCCATATTATCCATTAGGCTGACTAGGCTACAGCCTAGGGCGCCATGAAAAAATAAGGCGCCAGACAGGGGAGTAATGGGCGCTAGACAGGGGAGGTTTTAAAAAGTTTAGGTCGGGTGGGGATTAGAACTAATTGTTCTGCCTGCAAATAAATAAAATACACGCGAAAAGGAGAGAATTAACTGAAAATAGGCGGAGGTAACGCCCTTTTTTTTGCTCTTCAAAATTTTTTTGTAGAAAATAGGCGCTCTGGAAATTCTAGCCTAGGGCGCCTCATACAGTTAATACGGCCCTGCCAAAAATCCTAGATATTTACCAAATTGGTAAATGTGGCTTTGGGGGTTTCAAAGATGTTTAGAAGTTGCAGTTTTTTTAATAACCCTGTATAAGCATAGTGTAAACAATATACAATTCTAGACTTTGGCATGAGTATGGTTACTGTTGTATTTTTGCTGCCTGAGCAGAGCCGTAGGCAGGGGGAAACAATGAAAGAAATTGCACCCCTTCCCCTCCCCCAGGAAGCCCAAAAACACCTCTTAAAGATAGGTTGTTTGCTGGAGGTGGCGCCTAAGCTGCTTTGTTTATTTATCTAAAGTCTTTTTTTTTTTGTTGTCGCCCTTTTGCCCCCCCTCCCTCAATGTGTACGTTTCTGTGTCTGAGCACGAACTTGTGGTCACTCTTGCTTTATCACTAGCACGGAAATTCGCTGAGGTTTTTTTGATATGTAACCTAAAAAAATTGTGACGATGGCCAAATTTTGACCACTGATTTTGAAGGCAAAACTTTTTTTTGTAGAGTATTTTAAAGCCTTGCAGCACTAAAAATATTTTGTATTATTAAATTTAAAAAACATAACTTAACATATTTTTTAGGTAATTCCGTTAAGAGCGACATTTCCCTACCAAACACCACAAAATCGACCGTACTGGATGACGCTCGACTATATTTCAGATTTTATTTATATATTTGACGTAGTGGTGATTCAGCCCCGAGTCAAATATTTGTGCGAGGGGTTTTGGGTTACCGAGAAGAAATTGCTCAGACAAAATTACGTAAAGAATAAACATTTTAAGGTAATTGAAAATATGGTAATAGTTCGATATAGTGGTTTTCGCTATTATACGAGATTTTTGAAAAATTCTTTTTCAGGGCGTTTTTATAGGTCGATTATGATACAAATCTGTGTGCGCGTTTTCCAAAATCCATTTCTATAATTTATTATTAATAAAAACATATTACGGGACGGTGGAGTGAACAGGAATGCTGGGTGGGGACGAAACAGTAGAAATCCTACATTAAACGCCCAAAAACAGTATTTCACAGTACACACCGCACTTTTTGTTTACAAAAATGTCCAAAAAATTGTTTAAAAAAATTAAAAATAAATAATAGAACAACAATCCCGCCATGGCTGTCACTGCATAAAAAGAAGAGTTTGCAATAGAACTGTAGATGTCTTGCGATGTTGCCAAATAAAGTGAGAAAGTGTCAATAGCTTAAAAAAGGAACTTCCCATTATAATTTGTAGAGAAAAAAGACAAATACCTAAACATAAAGAAGGAGGCATTTCTACAAAAAGTACCATTGTTTCTCATGGAAATGGTGGATAATCCCCGAAATAGCCTTGGTGTTAATTCTTCATAAGAAGTTTGGCAACGCTGCTTCTATCAAAACTGTCATTTTCACAATGACGAACTTCATGTTATCAGCTGACCAAAATGAATGCGCCTATTTTCCTTCTTTAATTAATGGCGGACTCATATGTGTGGGATAGTTTTTCGAAAAATTTAATACTTTTCAAAATTAATTTACATTTTTTATGTGCCCCGAGTGCAGTGTATTAATGTTTTCTTGTGTTTGACGTTGGATTTATACTGTTTTGTCCCCACCCAGCACCCCTGTTCACTCCACCGTCCCGTAAATATGTTTTTATTAATAATAAATTATAGAAATGGATTTTGAAAAACGCGCACACAGATTTGTGTCATAATCGACCTGTAGAAACGCCCTGAAGAAGAATTTTTCAAAAATCTCTTATAATAGCGAAAACCGCTATATCGAACTATTACCGAAAATATATTTTTACAGTATAGTAAATACTATCGATTAATTCACTCATCGCAAATCTATTGAAGTCGAAAAGTAGAGAAGCGGGACAATACAATTAATTTAAACAATATATTAATCTTTGAAAATTAACTACTTGAAAACACTAATTCCGACAAAATCGAGATTTGCCTCTGAAACTGATCTCATTTTCTTTAAATACACTCCTCGACAACAAAATTAAGTTCAAATTTAATCTTAAATAACTTCTCGGTTTTTGGCAGAATTTAATGATCTTTTGGTACAGTTGTACCTCATTCCATCAAGATTTTTAATTAATATGGGGATTGCAAAAAGTTTTATAGGATTAGGTGTTATACAGGGGAGAGTCACAGAGGGCAATATTTTACCAGTGCATTGGATATTAAAGCCGCATCTTTTCTTAACATTTCGTTTTTCAATTCATATCAGTATCTCTATTCTAAAAGGAAATATAAATTTTTAAAGAAAGCAATTCAATTTAATTATGATGGTCGTAATATACGCTATACCTATTGTCACAGACATTAAAAAAGGGGTAATTTTCTAGAAACCTGCGGCAACTCCGATTTTGACGAAATTTGGTATACGGGGTTTTTGGGGCGCTGATCACGAATCTGAAAGAGTTTTTGGCGGAAACGTTTCGTTCTTAAGATATTCATCATCAGACTTAAAATTTAAGATAATCCTATTTTTACAATATTCCCCCTTCTTTTTGCACACAATTCTTGATTTAAAGCTAAAGTGGCGCAAAATATTTGATTTTCACCTTTTAAACCCCGTTTTTTACGTATTTTACATTATTTTTGCATTAAATTACATAGCTATACTTTGAATCATTTCAATCCCAGTGTGCCATGAAGCCCTATGTGTATGTATACTTGCCGCATTATCAAAGAATAGCCACGTAATTTAATGCAAAAATAATGTAAAAACGTAGAAAAACAGGGTTTTAAAAGGTAAAAATCAAATATTGTGTGACACTTTAGCTTTAAATCAAGAATTGTGTGCAAAAGAAGGAAGAATATAGTAAGAATAAGTTTAGTTCAAATTTAAATTTTGATGATGAATATCTCGAAAACGAAACGTTTCCGCCAAAAAATGTAATCATGTACTATGGAATTTTCGCGATATTTCTTCAAAATTCCAGATCATTCTTCACTCTTCAACCACACTAAAAAGGGCGACGGAAACCTCTGATTTGAGTAGTATAGATTCGACTTTTGTGCTGTAAACTTGGAAAAATTAACAACTAAAGATTTTGTCGTTGTAACCATAGTTACGTTTCATTGTAAATAATGGTATAAAAACGAAAGTACGTATTTTTATACGAGGTGATTCGGAACAATATTGTGAACATATTGGGGAAACTTACGATTTGGATGGTCATATTTTCGAAACTAATAAAGATAACTATGCCAAATGTAATATTATTTGTGTTTTTAGTTTGAGACACAAATACTTTTAAATTTCTTTATTTTTAGTTGGATTTGGTTTCCCTCGTACCTCTAGACCTATTTTACTTTTTGGCAGGCCCAGATCTGATCATTTTAAGGCTGCCAAGGTTTTTAAAATGCATACTTTTTGGGAGTTTTTCAGTTTGGTCGATAAACGACTAGCAAATCCTTATACAATAAGAATAACAAAAACATTTATGTACATGATGTATTTAATCCATTTGAATGCTTGTGCTTATTATGCGTTTTCGTTATACGAAGGTAAGTTATTATTGATACTATACAGGGTGTTATGTTTTGGATGGTTTTAGTAATTATCTCTAAAAGTGCGCAATATAAAGGGTCTTCCATTTTCAACGCTCTATTCTTGAATAAAAATAAAAAAAAATGAAAATTATATTGAAGTGACTGTGTTTTTATTTTAAAGCATATTTGATGACATTAAGTTTTAAACATTTTATCAGCCAAATGGCCGCCGCGATTTCGCTGAGTCATTCGAATCCTAGAGATCCAATTTTCCATGACATTCTGACACAATTTTATCCAATCTCAACAATGGTGCGAGTTATGTTAGCCTTTAGGGCGGCAATCGTTTGTGGTTTGTCCGCATATACTCGAGACTTGATGTAGCTCCACAAGAAGAAATACAACGGAGTTAAACCGCAGGACCTAGGTGGGAATACCATAAATTAAACGCAGTGCACGAAACGTTTGGCGAACCGAATACTGATTTTCTTAATACGTTTAAACGATTTCTACACGTTGTTCAATCGTGTAGCGTTCCATAGTAAAATGTCACTATTGATTGAGTATTCCGCCAAAATTTAACGGCTGTATCATTCTTGCCTTGGTCTTGCGCTGTTGTCAAACATCGAGCGTTAAAAATGGAAAACCCTTTTAAAGACAACTTATTACATCACGGTATGGTAAATTGTTTTTACCATAACTGTTTCCTCAATAGAAGAGATCGATTTGATATTTCTCATGTTTTTAGAGATACCCTCTAAAACTATTTAAAATAGAACACTCTGTACAGGGATTTGACTTTCATTGTTTAAAAATATAAATATATGGCGAAACAGTGGTGGTTCATAGTTTCTCTAAGAAGAAGGGCTCAAAATACAAAAGTAAAAAATAACATACATCATTCAATTAATTTAAGTAAATATACGTCACATTTTTTCCACTGTGTGAAATCGTCCATATAGGTACTTATAGGTTTTTTTGTCAAAATCTCTGTACTATTGTCTAAAACAAATTTATTAAGTAAAAAACTAATTTTTAGGTATCGGTAGTAATAACTTTGTGTACAATGGTCGAGGTAGTGCCTATATAGTATGTTTTTATTTTGCGACCAAAACTGCCACATCAATTGGAAAAATCCCAAACCATCTCAGGAACTGGAATACATATTTATGACATTTTCATGGCTTATGGGTAAAGATAAAAACATGTAAAAATTGCTAATAAAATTATACTTAATAAAAATCTGTAATATTTTTAATGCAACATTTATTTATAGGTGTGTTTGTATTTGCTCTTCTTATTGGTCAAATAAGAGATATTATTTCAACGGCAACAAGATCAAAAACGGAATATCGAAAATTAGTAGATGAGACTTTGGAATATATGAGACGATTAAATTTGCCACAAGAAATGCAACGAAGGGTGCAGTTGTGGTTCAGCTACACGTGGAAGACTCAGCATACTTTAGGTAATACACACGTTATTTTTTTTAGATTTTAAGAAATAACATTTAACACTTTGCCCCTAATAAAGGCTTGAAATGACACATCTCAACCTCAGAATCACTTTTGGTTTAATTGAAAGTACCATCTTTTATTGTTTTAATGTAAACACACGTGTACACTTTTTTTCTATATTTGAATTCTTTACATAAATCTCTTTTATAATATATCATAAAATGGCGTTTTTAAAAATAGCGGTTGGAGTTATCTTTAAGAAAAACCAAATATGGTAATTATTAATAAAGTAATACTTGTTTTACTAAATTAATGTAAATAATAGTAAGCAATTAAAAAAATATATGTTGATAACAAAACGAGTATTGTACGATAATAAGTTGTGTAAATAACAAAGATTTGTATATCATAATGTATAATATTGTAACGAGAACCTCTTAAAACAGGTTTTGGTTGTAGAAAAAAATCTACAGTTCAGTTCTCAAGTTATTAAAACGCCTTTAACAAAGCTCGATTTAAAATGTTTATTTCTGTAATATATACAGTGTGGGCGAAATTAAACTTGCAAATTTTTAAATAACAATAACTTTTTATTTGTTGCGCCTATCTTTTTATTTTTACAGGGCTAATGCGTAGATGTGTTCTCTGTAGGTTTGCCAATTTTGGTTAAACAGCTTTAGACAGGACTGGAATTACGGGAGTTTTTCCAAAATACTGTATTTAACCTCGTTGCAAAAAAAAATCGGATTTAGCTACAATTGAGCTAATACGTCTTTCTTGTAGACAAACTACGGGAAATGATTAAATATTAGCGAATCTGTTAACAATTCAAGGATTCAGGAATTATTAATATTAATGATAAATGATGCGCCCCATAAATCATGCATTTCTCTCTGTTTTAACATGGACCTTTTTTAGTGTAATTTGAAATTCTTAAATGTCAGGTTACCATGGTTTCCGAGTTGGATGCTGGCACAACTTAACAGTAAATTAATTAAAATTAAACGTAATAGCCTTATTGTAAATAAATTCTATTTATTTTGCAATGAAGTTAAATGCATCGTTTTGGAAAAAGTCCAGTAATTTTAGTCCTGTCTAAATCTATTTGATCAAAATTGACAAACCTATAGAAAACATATCTACCCATTAGCTCTTAAAAAATAAAAAAGATAGGCGCAACAGATAAAAAGTTATTATTAGTTAAAAAGGGTGCAAGGTTAATTTGGCCCACACTAGAGAAGGCAACAGTAAAAGTTAAAAAAAAAACAACAACAACCAAGAACTACACATAAGAAATAGAAGTAATATAGAGCCTGCTTTACACAATATTTAAAATAAAATGTATTAAGACTACCATTATAATACCTATATCAAATTAGTCAATAATTTTTTTAGACGAAAACAACATCATGGACTGCCTACCACACAAAATGAAGACCGACATTGCTATAAATGTACACATTAACACCTTAAACAAAGTGAAGCTTTTTGCTGATTGTGACGAAGCTCTTCGCAGGGAGCTAGTGTTGGAATTAAAGAGTGTTATATACTTACCAGGAGATATTATTTGTAAAAAGGTAATAGTAAATATTTTTTACTTTTTTTATAATATAAAATATAACAAAATTCCTTTTTTCTAAGTTTTCTTGGTAATACGTAGGAAAAAATTCGGATGACCCAAACTTTTAAGTAAAAGTAAAATTAATAAGAAGATTAATAAACACTTTTTATTAAAAAAATTAAAAATTGGTCTCCAATTGACAGAGTAATTGCGTAACATACCTACACACAAAAAAACATACGGGACGAGTTGATAACCTCCTTGCTTTTTTGAAGTCGGTTAAAAAAATTAAGCGTCGTCATACTAGAAATATCTGCACAGTACAGTGTTGTAGTAAAATGTTTTTTTAGGGTGATATTGGCACTGAAATGTATATTATACAGTCTGGAAAGGTACAAGTAATAGGAGGAAAAGATGGTACTGAAGTACTGGCAACCCTGTCGGAAGGTAGTGTGTTTGGTGAGATAAGCTTGCTTGGTATTCCGAAAATGAACAGACGAACAGCAGATGTAAGGTAATATACAGCATACAGCATAATATAGAGCATTTTTCATATTTTTAGTAATAACTCGCCCTGTATAATACTAATTGGAGTAAAATTTTGAATTTATTAATTTTGGACCATGCGACCAGTTTTCCCAAAATTTGGTTATAAAATTTAAACATTTTTGGTCCATTTGTCCTCTTGTAACACCTATCCTGGGACATACTGTATATCCTAAGTGTCTTAGCTTTTGATATACAGGGTGGTATTTTTTTAATTTGAGATATAAACATTTTTTTAGGTCGTTTGGTTACTCAAATCTTTTCGTACTAGACAAAGCTTCTCTGAACCAAGCATTGTCTCATTACCCAGAAGCTCAAGAATTGCTCAATAAAAAGGCCAAAATGCTTATGAAAAAGAATGCTGCTTTAGAAAGAAAAAATAACGCTATGATTGTTATAAATAATCCTGGTTTGCCAGAGAAACAAGCCAAATTGCTGGATACAGTTTTACAGGTAAAATATTTTAAAAGAATATTATAAAGTTTGAGGGGCTTACAAACAACATTATTAATAATATTATCACATTTTAATAATTTCCTAAAAAAAAATAATGTACATACGAAATGCAATTTAAAATGCAATTTTATTAAAAACAAGTAATTTGTCAAATTTGTTACTTCAATTTTTTCTTAAACCATTTTTTATAATTTACTTTGTTTCTTGGGATTGAGGTTTATTTTATTAATAAAACAATAATTTACATATTTGACGTTTCGCCTTACATGGAAGGCTTTTTCAAATATCTATTTATTTATTTTAACGATAGTCTTTTGGCATGTTCCTACAAAATAATAACGAGTTAAAACAATAATAATTATTTACAAAATATTAAATGGATGATTTATTTACATTTAAAATTCTTATATTTATATAATAAAACTGACACAAAGGTAGACATAAGACAATTAAAATTATATTTTAAAAATGTTAAACTAATAAAATAAAATAATGGGATACGCACCTTGTAAACACAAAATTGAAACAAAACATTCTTTTAATTACACAGAAACAAAAATACTTGATCAAGATAAAATATACCAAAAACTAATGGTAAAGGAAATGATCCATACAAAAAAAGAAAAAAATTGTGTAAACAACAAAAAGACATTGAAAACTTAAGTCAAATTTATTACAATTTAATAAAATAATAAAAGTATCTATCTCAAACATAACATAATAAAATTATCTGCACTACTTAGGGTTAAGATTACATTTTTAAAACCGTATTAACACAATTTTTTAAGTTAATAAAAAATCAACTAAAATTCTTATCCTGCCGACTACCAAGAAAACAGTTGCATTAATCTCTAATAAATATCTAATATAAAGGTATGTTTTCAAGGTGGGTATCCCATTATTTAATTTTATTAGTTTAATGTTTTTAAAATATAATTTTAATTGTCTTATGTCTACCTTTGGGTCAGCTTTATTATATTGTTCCAAAACACCTCGTATAAAAACACGTGTCTTCGTTTTTATACCTTTATTAACAATGGAACGTAACTATGGTTACAACAACGACAAAATCTTCTTTTGTCAATGTCTCGAAGTTTACAACACAAAAGTCGAATTTATACTAACTAACTCGAAGTTTCCCGTCGCCCTTTTATAGTATGGTGGAAGAGTAAAGAATGATCTAGAATATTCGAGAAATATCGTGAAAATTCCATAGTACATGATGGCATAAAAGTTATTAAGGGATAATTCGGGCGTTTTCGGAAACCTTCGAAAGTGATGAAAGAACTTGGAAAAATTAAGGTAAATTATTTAAATAAATTAACAAACTAAATTAAATGATCCTAACTCTCTAAAATTCTATAACCTAAACACATTTTTGAAAGTCTGTAACATTGCTCCCTTCCAAGTTTTGATCGTCTCGATCAAGTATCTTCACTGTCTTGATAACGGCTTAGCCTTTCTAGATGTACTACTTTCATCTTTGCCTGTGGACTCTTCTGTATACGGTACACCAGATCATTAAGCCGTGTCACCACTTTATATGGTCCCTCCCATGACTTCTGTAGTTTCGGTGAACGCCCCTTGGTTCTTCTTGGATTGTATAACCAAACTTTTTCACCGACGACAAATCCCTGATGGTTAGCTTTTAAGTCATAGCGGGATTTCATACGGTCACTTCCTTTTGTAACTTGGTACGCACCTCTTCATGTATCCTCTGTAGCTGTTTACTTAGTTGACTTACATAGTCTTCTGCTGGTTCTTCATTGGTGGAAGGTCGTCCTGTAAGCAAGTCAACTGGAAGGCATATTTCCGCTCCGAAAATGATTTTAGCAGGTGTTTCGCCAGTAGTTTCGTGGAATTGCGGAGCGGTATGCTAATAAAAACGGCTGTATACAATTATCCCAGTTACTTTGTTGGTCATTTACTTTAATTTTCAGGTAGTTATCAAGTGTTCTGTTAAACCGCCTCTACCATACCATCGGACTGGGGATGAAGAGGTGTTGTTCTTCTTTTATGGATTCCCAGGAGATTACAAAGATTCTTGAAAAGATCGGACTCAAAGTTTCTGCCTTGATCGGAATGTATTTCTCTAGGAACTCCATAGCGACAAATCCATTGTTGAAATAATACATCGGCAATAGTTATAGCTTCTTGATTTGGGATTGGGTAGACTTCTGGCCATTTACTGAAGTAATCCATCGCTACCAAGATATAGCGATTCCCTGATTTACTAACTGGAAATGGCCCTGCTATGTCTATGGCAATTCTTTCAAAAGGTGCCCCTACATTGTATTGCTTCATCTTGTCATGGCTTCGTGTTTTGGGTCCCTTGCTGGAAGCGCAGTCCTCACACCTTCTGCACCAGTCTTTTACGTCTGCACGGCTTCCCAGCCAGTAGAACCTTTCTCGAACCTTTTCAAGAGTCTTCATAACTCCGAAATGGCCACCTCCTACACCATTATGCAAGGCTTGCAATACTTCAGGGATCCTTTTGGTTGGTAGGATTATCTGAGGTTTATGGGTTTTGCCGTCAGAACTTTCCCAGACCCTTTGTAATAGGCCATCTTTAATAATCAAAGAGTCCCATATGACCCAGTACCCTTTATGTCTTGGAGACTTGGAGGCTATTTTCTGATATGGTGGTCTTTCCAAATTTTCTGTCTTAAGTTTGATAATGTCTCCAAGATCGGGATCTTCTAGTTGTTCTTTGGCCAAGATCTTAGGATCCCATTCTTGAGAGCACTGGAGACGTGTTCTTCGGCAGTGAAATTCATCAGGATCTTCATGTTCTTCTCGTCTGCTGCAGTGTTTACAATCATCCGGGCAAGGTCGTCTTGATAAAGCGTCAGCATTCTTATGGTTCAGTCCTTTTCGATGTTCGATTTTAAAGTCGTATTCTTGAATACGTTGCAGCCATCGGGCTATCTGACCTTCAGGGTTCTTGAACTGAAGCAACCATTTAAGTGATGCATGATCCGTTCTTAGGTGGAATTTCTGGCCATACAGGTATTTATGAAAATGCTCCAAAGATTTGACAATAGCTAAAAGTTCTTTTCTAGTGACACAATAATTTCTTTCAGATTTGGACAGAACTTTGCTAAAATAGGCTATAACTTTTTCTTGGCCATCTTGAATCTGTGACAAAATTCCACCAATAGCAGTGTTGCTTGCATCAGTGTCCACAATAAATGTTTGATTTGGTTGTGGATATGACAACACCGGGGATTGCACAGGGCTTTCTTTAGGTGTATAAAAGCTGCTTGACAATCTTCAGTCCATACGTAGCTGTTGTTGTTTTCCGTAAGATGATGTAATGGTCTTGCAATATCGGCAAACCCATGTATGAACCGTCTGTAATAGGTACATAATCCCAGAAAACTTCTAATTTCATGCTTGTTCTTTGGTACAGGCCAGTTCTGGATAGCTTCAGTCTTCTCTGGATCAGTTTTTACTCCTTCTTCTGTAATTATATGCCCCAGGTACTTGACTTCTTTTTGGAACAGGTGACATTTCTTTGGGCTAAGCTTCAGCTGGGCGGATCTAAGCTTTTGAAAAACCTCTTCAACATTTTTGAGGTGGTCATCAAATGTTTTTCCAAGAATTATTATGTCATCAAGGTATACTAAGCATGTTTTCCAAGTTAGTCCCCGTAGTGTTAACTCCATCAAACGTTCAAATGTAGCAGGGGCATTGCATAATCAAAGGGCATAACATTAAACTGCCACAGTCCGGTCCCGGTCGAGAAAGCAGATTTTCCTTATCTTCCGGATGAAGTTCTACTTGCCAATAACCACTTTTTAAGTCTAATGTGGAAAACCATTTTGACCCCGTTAGTGTGTCTAGGGTATCGTCAATTCTTGGTAGTGGAAAACTGTCCTTCTCTCGTGACGTCATTCAGTCTTCGGAAATCAACACAAAATCTGGTGGAACCATCTTTCTTCTTAACTAGGACTACTGGAGATGACCATGGGCTCTGGGATGGTTCTATGATGCCTTGATTTTGCATGTTTTCGAGTAACTTTTCAACTTCTTCTTTCTTGGCTAAAGGAATTCTTCTGGGCGGTTGTTTTATCGGTGATGCGTCTCCAGTATTTATTCGATGTTGCACTACACTGGTTTTACCCAAATCTTTTTCGGATAAAGAGAAAACATCTTGATTTCTTCTTAATAGTTCTTCCAGCATAGATACCTGGACTGGGTCTAACAAGGATTTTGATGAAATCACCAGGTCTTGTAGAGCATCAGGTAGTTTACGATGTGGAGAACCCTGCAGGTGTGGTACAGGGATAGGTAACTATCATAGTAGCAGGTTGACAGGTACCGATTTTGTCACCCATTTTGACCTGTTGAGGAAATCTTTCCAGGTTCATCATTCTCACAAATACCATATTTCCTTTGGTTTGCGCCAAAGTTCTTGCTGGTAGAATTCCTTTAGCGTATAACGGACAATTTTCTACTGGTTCGACTAAAACGATTTCACCTTCTTCTGAGTCTTCAAACCTTGCTCGTATGATGCTTTCTGAGTTTGGAGGTAGAATGACATCTTCTGTAAGGATAACTTCTCGAATCGATGCTTCACTGCTTCGTGGTAATCTCATTACGATCTCTTCATTATTTGTTCGCAGTACCCGTTGTGGAAGATCAAGTACAAACTTCTTATTTTCCATAATGTCAAGGCCAAGGATAACTTCGTCCATAATAAAACACGACGTGTATAAAGGATGTCGTTCCTAGGCTTATTCTGGCTTCATGTATGCCTTGAATTGGTATAACTTCTCCGTTCGCAGTTTCCAAGGTGTAATTCTTCTCAGGGCGGAATATTTTACAATGAGCTACGATATTCGGCTTCACGATGGTATGTGTGGAACCAGTGTCTAGTACCATTTCGCAGTCCCGACCGCACACATTTCCAGGTACTACCAAGCTGGAGCCATTGTTCTGCAGCCGGGATACTCTAATTATTATTGTTGATGGGGCTTGGTAGTACTGGGAGTTTTCGGAATTACTTGCAGGGGCATTCGATCTGATACAATTTCTTTGAATGTGCCCCTCTTCACCACACTTCCAACAGCGGATAGTATTTCTTCTACGGAAGGTCATGCTTTTGTTGTCTCCATCTACTTGTTTTTGACGTAGGATTTCTTGCAGCTGTTGTATTACTGTTGTCAAATTATCATTTGGATTGCTGACTTCTGGTACATAGTTTGTTCTTCGAAGTCTTGCCTGAGTTCTGGATGTCTGCTTAGCCGTTTCAAACTGAAGTGCGTAGGCAAGAGCTTCTGAAATTTTCTTTAGTCTGGCCATTCTTAATGCTTGGTCCATATCCGGATCGCGCAGCCCTTCAATGAAACTGCCTACCGCCAATTCTTGCTTAATTTCTTCCGGGTACGATGGATACGTTAAATTAACTAGACGTACAATGTCCGCTTCGTACTCTTGAAGACTTTCATTGTACTTCTGTCTTCGTCCTTGTAACTGCGCCTTATAAACTTCTTGCAGATGGGTTTCGCCGTACCTCATCTCCAGGAACATGACAATCGATTCATAGTCAGACTGCTTTTCATCGGGGATGTTTCTTAACACCTCCATAGCTTCTCCTCGAAGAGCAAGTACCAAAGCTCGAGCCTTTTCTGGTGGGCTCCAATTATTGCCGTTGGCAGCAGCCTCGAATTGTCGAAGGTATGTAACCCACGGTACCTTTCCATCGAAAGTTGGTGGTTTCATAACAGTAGTTGAATTACCACTTTTGCAACGACACCGGTATTAACTATTTTTTTTATCTGTCGCTGTACTTCTTGTTGAATGTGGCTTTGAAGTTGATTAACTTTATCTTCAAGCGACTGTTGTATTCCTTGCATATCTTCTTTAACATCTTCCTTTGTAAGTTTTAGTTCGAGTAACATTTCTTGCCTCATTTCATCTTGACCTTGTTGAAATTCTCCCTTTAAGTGTTCTCGAATCTTTACCATCTTCTCTTTGAGCTCATGCTTCATTTGTTCTTGGCTTTTCTTTATGTCTTTTGAATTTTCTCCATTTGTCGTCTTGTTTCTTCTTGACTAATTTGAATTTTCCGCTTCATTTCTTTTTGGTTGGTCTTCATTTCTTCTTGACTTTTCTTCATTTCTTCTTGACTTCTCTTCATTTCCTCTTGATTAGCCTTTATTTCTTTCTTGAGGTCTTCTTTCAAGGATTCTTGACTGCTCTTCATGTCTTCTTGGCTTGTTTGCATTTCTTTCTTTAGGTCTTCTTTTAGAGATTCTTGACTGGTCTGCATTTCTTTCTTTAGGTCTTCTTTAAGGGATTCTTGGCTCGTATTCATTAATTTTAAGTCTTCTTTCAGAGATTCTTGGCTCGTCTTCATTACTTAAGCTTAATTAGAGCACTAATTTCCTCCATAACGGCTGTTTGTTGTCTGGTCTCAACTGGCATTCAAATTTTCTTCTTGACTACTTCGTCTTCCTTGGGTAATTCTATCCCACTTCTGACACCAAATGTTCCAAAACACCTCGTATAAAAACACGTGTCTTCGTTTTTATACCTTTATTAACAATGGAACGTAACTATGGTTACAACAACGACAAAATCTTCTCTTGTCAATGTCTCGAAGTTTACAACACAAAAGTCGAATTTATACTAACTAACTCGAAGTTTCCCGTCGCCCTTTTATAGTATGGTGGAAGAGTAAAGAATGATCTAGAATATTCGAGAAATATCGTAAAAATTCCATAGTACATGATGGCATAAAAGTTATTAAGGGATAATTCGGGCGTTTTCGGAAACCTTCGAAAGTGATGAAAGAACTTGGAAAAATTAAGGTAAATTATTTAAATAAATTAACAAACTAAATTAAATGATCCTAACTCTCTAAAATTCTATAACCTAAACACATTTTTGAAAGTCTGTAACAATATAAATATAAGAATTTTAAATGTAAAAAAAATCATCCATTTAATATTTTGTAAATAATTATTATTGTTTTAACTCGTTATTATTTTGTAGGAACATGCCAAAAGACAATCGTTAAAATAAATAAATAGATCTTTGAAAAAGCCTTCCATGTAAGGCGAAACGTCAGAAAATGTAAATTATTGTTTAATTAATAAAAAAATCCTCAATCCCAAGAAACAAAGTAAACAAAAGTAAATTATATATTTATATATATATATATATATATATATATATATATATATATATATATATATATATATATATATATATATATATATATATATATATATAAATTTTGTTTATTAAAAGAGCCCATATTATATCCCATCCATTTTTATCAGTAATAATGCGGTACGGATTTATGTTTTTAGGTTTTACCAGCTGATTCAAAAACAAACAGGCTTCTAAGATACGGTAGTAAACAGGCACCAAAAGAAGCCCGAAAATGATGTTTTCAAATACAGAAATAGCTTACCAGTGATAAACAACTATAAAGAATTAGATAATATTTACCAAAATGGTAATGGTGTAAATGGTAATCAATCCAGTTACCATACAGATGAAGAACATGAGAGCGAGGAGTCTGAAGAGTCTGAAGAGGTGGAGGCCAAAATAACTGTGCATAGGACTCTAAGTTAGTTTACTAACCTTTTTAAAATACTTTTTATGTTATTTCTTGTTTAATATTAGGATTTAAAAAACGAAAACTATGCCTATAAAGTTGCATTTGTATGAAAATGTTATTCTTGTGTTTTTTTTGTGTTATTTCTGTTCTGTATTTGTATTCTGTGATGCGGTTGAAACATGATATAGGTGCGTATTGATTCTTTTCTTTATCATCAATTTTAGGCGAAGAACCAATTCTAAAACGGTATTTACCAATCGGCTATGTTGACGTTTAAAGCCGGATGTCCATGAGAGCGGTTTTCCGCTCGCGGATGATAATTCAGCGTTGTGATTGGTTAGTGCAAATAAAAATGCTTTTCCCGCCAATCACAACGCTGAATTATCATCCACGAGCGGAAAACCGCTCTCATGGACAGTAGGATTAAACCAAGGTTAGTTTATATTTACAAGGTTGCGACATATCCTCATCTTTTAGGCGGTTCGAGGTCGGGGACGCAAGGAAGGGCACTCCACGGAGAAAAGTTGGCAAGACTGGGTAAAATCAAAGCTGATGATCAATCCAGTGGCGTCTAGAATTTGCGCATTTCATTTTGCATTGTTTTGGAAGTGATATTTGTTGAAAGATGTAATTCCAAATGTTTTTTATTTAAAGTAAAAGAATTTACAACTTAATAATAATTAAAAACTGTTGTATAAATGGTTGTTCTACTAATACAATAAACTGTATATCTGCGGCACTGAACAACATGGCCGAAAAATGGGAGATGTGACGTCATAATACGTCAAAGCAATATGGCCGAATGTCGTGACCTTATATAGACCGACTTTAGATTAAACAATGTATAGACCGACTTTGGATTAAACAATGTATTATACGTCAAAGTTGTCACCAATTATTACCGCGGTTATAATTGGTTGAACGCCTAAAATTGCTGTATGTGTACAGAAAAACCAATTTTTTTTTTATAAAATACTCTTTTTATTATTTCAGAAAACGTCAAACCAAATAATAAATTGCATGAACCACATAGTAGTAAACTAATTAGGTACGATATAGTGTTTGAGGAAGATATATGATCCCTATATTTTTTTAATTGGAAAAAATGTGCTTTGTTAAAAATTATTTACTTTTGTACTTTATTTTTATATTATACATATGTAATTATAAAGACTTAGATAGACAAGATATAGTAATAATAATAATGTTGTATTTTAAATAAATTTTGTAAAAAAATTATTTAGTAATATTAAAGATGTTGATTTAAAATTGCGTATTTTTGTTGTAATTAAATTTTTTTAATAAGCATGTTTAGATAAGCCAGTTTGACTCTTTCTAAAACAAAATGTTTTCGGTGTAAATATCTTGTAAATTCGTAATCAGCGCCTCTAAAATCTCCCGGATGCCAAAAACTGAGCAAAATCACTAATTTTGTTACATTAAAAAAGTATGTTTTTTAATATTAACTACAATATCTCTCATTCGATTATCATACGTGCAACTATTTTTAAAAAAGCAACACTTTTAACATCATAGGCACTTTTTAAGTTTGATTCCCCCAATTCCCCCAGTTCCTCACAAAATGCCCAATATTATTTTTAAGGTAAAACACATTAAGCGTATCCTTTCTTCTCTTAACACCAAGAAATCGTCTGGGCTAGATGGATTACCAGCAATCGTTTTTAAAAAATGTGCTCCTGAACTTGCACCTATTTTAACCAGGCTCTTCCGAATTTCTTATGACACGGGTATTTTTCTAGACAGCTGGAGAGCTGCACGTGTCCAGCCTATTCCCAAGAAAGGATCTAAATCTCTTCCATCCAACTATAGACCCATTTCACTCCTCTCAATGCTTTGTAAAGTAATGGAGAAATCCATTAACTCGCAAATTCTTAGGTATTTAGAAAAACATAAAATTTTACATGACAGGCAATACGGATTTCGTCACAAGAGATTTACAGGAGATCTTCTTTCCTTCGTTTCACACAACTGGAACAAGTCTCTTGAGTTTCTAGGTGAGTCCCACATCGTTGCTCTGGATATATCTAAAGCTTTCGACCAAGTCTGGCATGACGCACTTCTTAATAAACTTCCCTCCTATGGTCTTCCAACTAAACTCTGCTCCTGGCTCTCCAGTTATCTTTTTAATAGACGTATATCAGTAACAGTTGATGGCCACTCTTTAAGCATTTACGAAATTAATGCTGGAGTGTCTCAGGGTTCAGTACTAGCACCAACTTTGTTTCTTCTTTCTTCTACAACCAATCCCATTCATAGTTATGCTGATGATAGTACCCTTCACTCCACTTTTCAGGTTCCCAAGCCAATCTCTCAATCCGACTTGGAAGGCAAACGCAAGGCGATGCAGATATCTCTTTCACAGGATCTCAATTTAATATTGGATTGGGGCGCCAAAAATCTCGTTCAATTTAATGCATCCAAAACACAATCATGTTCCTTGTCGCGAAAAAATCATCAAACACTAACCCTTTGCTTATGAGTGGCCAGGTTTTGCAGAGCAGGGACACATTTAACCTTCTGGGCGTCACATTGAAAATAACCTTAACTGGCATAAACACGTTGTATCTATAGCCACCGCGGCGTCAAAAAAGCTTGGATTTCTTTTCCGAGCCAAAAAGTATTTTTCCCCTTCCAATTTATACACTTTGTATGTGTCCCAAATTCGACCCTCTCTGGAATATTGTTCTCATGTCTGGGGAATGGCATCCCCTACAACCCTCAGCATTCTTGATGCCATTCAAAGAAGGGCTGTTCGTCTTATTAATGATCCTTTACTTACTCAAAGACTTCCTTCGCTTGCCCATCGTCGAGCTGTGGGAGATCTATCGCTCTTCTATAGATACTTTTACGGCTTCTGCTCCGATGAATTATCCAGTATAGTTCCTCCTCTTGCAGCGTCCAACAGAGAAACTCGTGGTGCCTCACGTATGCATCCCTATACGGTCCAATTGGACAGGCCCCGAACTTCTCACTTTGTTCGTTCTTTTATCCCTAGAGTTTCTAGACTGTGGAACCTACTGCCAGCGGAGGTCCCTCCTTCCCCCTCAAATCTTCAAGTTTCTAAGTCCCGTGTTAACAAACTTCCTCTTACCCTGCTTAAGACACCCACGGTACGTTAGTATTTAGGCCTTTCAGCCTTCGTGGATTGTCCAAAGATAAAAAAAAATGAAACTTTAATAACAACCTAATTACATAAAAATTTTCCCGAAGAGAAATTTAAACTAAGCTAATTGAATTATTGTTAATCATTCGAGACTTTTAGCGAAAGCGAGAATGCAGACGAGAAAATGTTTATTTAAGTTAATTTAATCGCGAAAGGCTATTTTAGGCTCTTGCCTTTTAGTTTGCGAAATTAATATAAAAATATTTGTTTTTAAGATTAATAATTTAATAGTGACTTTAACCTAGAGCTCTTTTTAACTTACTTAAATATTAGAATGCAAAAAAAAATAATTAAATTAAACAATTCCTATTTTAAGAATGAATTCTCTGATATGGTTGTAGTCATGGCCTAAAAACGATTTATTAAAATTAAATACTAAACATTAGGTACTATCTACTGAAATATTTATTTCAATTTTTTTTAAATCTTTGGACACGGGACTTAAATACTTGAAGACTTGGGGGAAGGAAAGACCTTCGCGGGCAGCAGGTTCCACAACCTAGAAACTCTAGGGATAAAAGAACGAACAAAGTCGGAAGTTCGGGGCCTGTCCAGTTTTACCGTATAGAGATGCATACGGGCGGCACCACGAGTTTCGAATAGCTCTTCTTTGAATAGAATCAAGAATGCTTAGGGTTGTGGGGGACGCCATGCCTCAGATATGAGAACAATATTCCAATGGAGGTCGGATTTGGGACACATATCAAGTGTATAAATTAGAAGGGAAAAAATACTTTTTGGCTCGAAAGAGAAATCCAAGCTTTTTGAAGCTGCCGTGGCTGTGTTTATGCCAGTTAAGGTTACTTTTAAATGTGACGCCCACAAGATTAAAGGGGTCTTTGCTCTGTAAAACTTGGCCGCTCATAAGTAGAGGATGAGTATTTGATGACTCTTTTCGCGACAAGGAACATGATTGTGTTTTGGATGCATTAAAATGGACGAGATTTTTAGCGCCCCAATCCAATATTAAATCAAGATGTATTAATTAAGATAAAAATGGGGATTATATTTTACACATTGAAAATTGGTCCTTCATTTGATGGGTTATTATTATGGTCTAACCTAAAATAATATGCAAAGTAAAATACATCTTTAAAATGGAAACAATAACCGCAAGAAAAGCATGGAGGTATTTGTGTGTATATGTTTCGCCAGAGCCTCAGCTGTAAAAGCAGAGTGTACGACGAGCACGTTGAGGTTGACTTGAGTATGAGAGGCTATATGAGACGCATCATACTCCTTACACCCCAAAACTGTCTTAAACGACAATAGTCCTAGATTACATATATCATAAATGTCGACTTTAGTCTAAAATTACATCTGTCAAAAAGTTTTAAATGACTTAGGTCTAAATAACTACCTGTCAAAAAAGTCTTAAACAACTTGGGTCTAAATTAATATTTGTCAAAAAGTCTTAAACGACTTGGGTCTAAATTAATATTTGTCAAAAAGTATTAAACAACTTTAGTCTAAAATTTTATCTGTCACAAAAGTCTTAAACGACTTAAACTAAACGTCTAAATTATTTTCTGTCAAAAAGTCTTAAAGAACTTGAGTATAAATTAATATTTGTCAAAAAAGTCTTAAACAACTTTAATCAAAAATTTTATCTGTCAAAAAGTCTTAAACGACTTTAGTCTTAAATTACATTTGTCAAAAAAGTCTTAAACGACGTCAGTCGAAATTATTATCTGTCACAAAGTCTTAAACGACTCGGGTCTAAATTAATATTTTTTAAAAAAGTCTTAAAAAACTTTAGTCTAAAATTGTATCTGTCAGAAAAGTCTTAACCGACTTTAGTCTAAAATTACATCTGTCAAAAAAGTCTTAAACGACCTGAGTCGAAATTATTTCTGTCTAAAGGTCTTAACCGACTTTAGTCTAAAATTACATCTGCCAAAAAGTCTTAAACGACCTGAGTCGCAATTATTTCTGTCTAAAAGTCTTAAACGACTTTAGTCTAAAATTACATCTGTCAAAAAGTCTTAAACGACCTGAGTCGAAATTCTTTCTGTCTAAAAGTCTTAAACGACTTTAGTCTAAAATTACATCTGTCAAAAAAGTCTTAAACGACCTGAGTCGAAATTATTTCTGTCTAAAAGTCCTTAACGACTTTAGTCTAAAATTACATCTGTCAAAAAAGTCTTAAACGACCTGAGTAGAAATTATTTCTGTCTAAAAGTCTTAAACGACTTTAGTCTAAAATTACATCTGTCAAAAAGTCTTAAACGACCTGAGTCGAAATTATTACGGTCTAAAAATCTTAAACGACTTTAGTCTAAAATTACATCTGTCAAAAAAGTCTTAAACGACCTGAGTCGAAATTATTTCTGTCTAAAAGTCTTAAACGACTTTAGTCTAAAATTACATCTGTCAAAAAGTCTTAAACGACCTGAGTCGAAATTATTTCTGTCTAAAAATCTTAAACGACTTTAGTCTAAAATTACATCTGTCAAAAAGTCTTAAACGACCTGAGTCGAAATTATTTCTGTCTAAAAGTCTTAAACGACTTTAGTCTAAAATTACATCTGTCAAAAAGTCTTAAACGACCTGAGTCGAAATTATTTCGGTCTAAAAATCTTAAACGACTCTAGTCTAAAATTACATCTGTCAAAAAAGTCTTAAACGACCTGAGTCGAAATTATTTCTGTCTAAAAGTCTTAAACGACTTTAGTCTAAAATTACATCTGTCAAAAAAGTCTTAAACGACCTGAGTCGAAATTATTTCTGTCTAAAAGTCTTAAACGACTTTAGTCTAAAATTACATCTGTCAAAAAAGTCTTAAACGACCTGAGTCAAAATTATTTCTGTCTAAAAGTCTTAAACGACTTTAGTCTAAAATTACATCTGTCAAAAAATCTTAAACGACCTGAGTCGAAATTATTTCTGTCTAAAAGTCTTAAACGACTTTAGTCTAAAATTACATCTGTCAAAAAAGTCTTAAACGACCTGAGTCGAAATTATTTCTGTCTAAAAGTCTTGAACGACTTTAGTCTAAAATTACATCTGTCAAAAAAGTCCTAAACGACCTGAGTCGAAATTATTTCTGTCTAAAAGTCTTAAACGACTTTAGTCTAAAATTACATCTGTCAAAAAGTCTTAAACGACCTGAGTCGAAATTATTTCTGTCTAAAAATCTTAAACGACTTTAGTCTAAAATTACATCTGTCAAAAAGTCTTAAACGACCTGAGTCGAAATTATTTCTGTCTAAAAGTCTTAAACGACTTTAGTCTAAAATTACATCTGTCAAAAAGTCCCAAACGACCTGAGTCGAAATTGTTTCGGTCTAAAAGTCTTAAACGACTTTAGTCTAAAATTACATCTGTCAAAAAAGTCTTAAACGACCTGAGTCGAAATTATTTCTGTCTAAAAGTCTTAAACGACTTTAGTCTAAAATTACATCTGTCAAAAAGTCTTAAACGACCTGAGTCGAAATTATTTCGGTCTAAAAGTCTTAAACGACTTTAGTCTAAAATTACATCTGTCAAAAAGTCTTAAACGACCTGAGTCGAAATTATTTTGGTCTAAAAATCTTAAACGACTTTAGTCTAAAATTACATCTGTCAAAAAGTCTTAAACGACCTGAGTCGAAATTATTTCTGTCTAAAAGTCTTAAACAACTTTAGTCTAATTCTATCTGCCAAAAAGTCTAAAACGACTTTAGTCTAAAATTATATCTGTCAAAAAGTCTTAAACGACTTAAGTCCAAACTATTATTTGTCAAAAGGTCTTAAACGACTTAGGTTGAAATTCTTCTATGTCAAAAGTCTTAAACGACTTAAGTCGCAATTAACATCTGTCAAAAAGTCCTAAACGACTTTTGTCTAAAATTATATCTGTCAAAAAAGTCTTTAACGACTTAAGTTAAAATTATTGTCTGCCAAAAAGTTTTAAACGACTTAGGTCTAAATTAACATTTATTAAGAAAGTCTTAAACGACTTTAGTCTAAAATTACATTTGTCAATGAAGTCTTGAATAACTTTTGTCTGCACATATCGATGATAGGTTTGTGCCATTGTGGTACTTAAGAATAATTTGCTTCTGCCTTTACGTTAAGGTCTTCTAACAAAACGTTGCATTTTACGAGGTTGTGTAGTTTGGCATCTTTAAAAAGCAGAGCATCTTTTTCAATATCATAAACGTAGTCCTGCAGATTAGGGTTTCCTTTTACTAAATATCTTTATAGCTGGTAGTGAAATTGTGATACTTAATAATAATTAGCTTCCGTGTTTCTTTTGAGTTAAAGTGCACTTTGCAAGGTGTTTTTGTTAGTATTTGATATCTTTAAAAAGTAGGGCGATTTTTTCTATATCACTGCATAATCGTAGTCCTGCGGTATTGGTTTTCCGTTTTCTGAATACCTAGGTAACTTGTTGTGCAATTATTCTACTTAAAAATAATTTGCTTCTAGTTTCCTTGTAAGTTTAAGTCTTCAAAATTTGAAGATCATGTTGAGGTCCATATCTTTAAAAAGCAGATAGTTTTTCTTTTATTTTACTTCCCAATGGTAGTCCTATGGAGTTGGTTTTCCATTTTTCGAATAACTTGATGTTGCTGAGTTACTTTTTTAAAATGATGAATTTTACGAGGTGGTGTGGAGTTCGATATCTCCAAAAGAAGGATATTTTTCTTCTACATTTCTTCATAATCGTAGTTCTGCGGGTTTGGTTTACATTTTTTGAATCACTTAATGACTGTTTTTGCCATTGTGGTACTTGAAAATAAGTTGCTTCTGTTTTTCTTGTAAGTAAATGTCTTTTAACAAAATGTTGCATTTCACAAGGTCCTGCAGAAGATCATATCTTTGAAAAGGGCACTTTTCTTCAATATTACTTTCCAATCGTAGTCCTGTGAAGTTGCTATTCCGTTTTCCGAATACTTCGATTATTGTTTGTTCCATTGTGACACTTGAAAATAGTTTGCTTGTGTTTTGTTTTTTAATTAAAATCTTTTAACATAATGTTGATTTTCACGAGGTCCTGTAGAGTTCATATTTTTGAAAAGCAGAGTATTTTTCGTATTTGTATCTATCTATATTACTTTACAATCGTAGTTCTGCGAAGTTGGATTTCCGTTTTCTAAATATGTTAATGACTGGTTGTGCCATTGTAGTAATTAAGAATAATTTGCTCCTGTGTTTCTTTTGAGTTAAAGTCTTCTAACAAAATGTTGTATTTCACAAGGTCCTGAAAGTTTGTTATCTTTTAAAAGTAGGGCATTTCTCTTCTTTATTATCTTATTAATCTAGTCCCAAAGATTTGCTTTTTCGTTTTCTAAATTCCTATATGATTGGTTCTGCTGTTATGGTACTTAAAAATGATTTGCTTCTATTTTTCTAATAAGTTAAAATCTTCTAGAAGTCCTGTAGAGGTCCATATCTTTAAAAAGCGGGGCATTTTTTCGGTGTTACCTCCCAATCGTGGTCCTGCGAAGTTGGTTTTTTGTTTTCTGAATACGTCAATGATTGGTTTGCCCTTGTGGCAGTTAAAAATAATTTGCTTCTGTTTTTTTTTGTAAGTTAAAATCATTTAACAAAATGTTGCATTTTACGAGGTTCTGTAGAGTTCCAATTCTTCAAAAAGTAGGTAATTTTTTTCTATGTTCCTTTCCAATCGCAGTCCTGCGGAGTTGGTTTTCTGTTCCCCTAATAGCCCGATGAATGGTTCTGCTGTTGTGTCACTTAAAAATAATTTGTTTCTGGTTTTTGTAAGTTAAAATTATCTATCAAAATGTTGCATTTTACCAAATTTTACAAGGTTCTGTACAGGTCCATATCTACGAAAAGCAGGGTATTTTTTTCTATGTTGCTTCTCAATCGTAGTCCTACAAACTTGGTTTTCCGTTTTCTAAATACCTTAATGTTTGGTTCTTTCGTTGTGTCACTTGGAAATTATTTACTTCTGTTTTTCTTGTAATTTAAAATCTTCTAACCAGATGTTGCATTTTACGAGGTTCTGTAGAAGTCCATAGTCCATATTTTTACAAAGCAGGGATTTTTTCTTCTATATTACTTCCCAATCGTAGTCCTGCGAAGTTGGTTTCCCATTTTCTTAATACTTTGGTTCTGCCGTTGTGGCACTTGAAAATAATTTGCTTTTGCTTTTTGTAACTTAAAGTCTTCTAACAAAATGTTGCATTTTACAAGATCCTTTAGAGGTCCATAGTGGAGTGTGGCGAGCAGTGTTGCAGAGGCTAGCGTATCAGCCTCTTACCGAAGCGATCCGGATTCGAATCTCGGAGTCGGACATCCGATTTTTAATAGCTCGTCACCTCACAGTTGGCAATGGCAAACCACCACTGTGTAATATTCTGCCATTTCTAGGTAGTAGTTATTTAAAAAATAACGACCGTGGTGGCACTACCGCGTTGTCTAAAAGGTGCTGTGAAATACAACTGCATGTTTCAGTGCTTGGATATCGTTGACGGAACACGACAATATTGGGTTAAACATCCAGTAACTCGGCACTCACGGTACACTGGTATTTAGACATAAGCCTTCGTGAGATGTCATAAAGATAAAAAAATATCTTTAAAAAGCTGCTTTTGTTTTTCTTGTAAGTTAAAGTTTTCTAATAAAATGTTGCATTTACGAGGTCCTGTAGAGGTCAATTTTTTCGAAAAGCAGTGTATTTTTCTTCTATATAACTCCATAATTGTAGTAATGTGGGTTTGGTTTTCCATTTTCTACTTGAAAATAGTTTGCTTCTTCCAAGTTAAATTCTTCTAACACAATTTTGCATTTTACAGTTCCATTGCGTTTGTTATCTTTCTTCGAAAAGCAGAGCAGTTTTCTTCTATATGACCTTATAATCGTAGTCCTGTGGGTTTGGTTTTCCGTTTTCTAAATATTTTAATGACTGGTTGTGGCATTGTGGTACTTGAAAATAATGTGCTTCTATTTTTCTTGTAAGGTAAAGTCTTTTAACAAAATGGTGCATTTTACGAGGTCCTGTAGAGGTTCACATCTTTGAATAGTAAGGTATTTTTCTTCTATATTACGTCATAATCGAAGCACTGTGGGTTTGGTTTTCCTTTTTCTGATTACTTCAATTATTGGTTGTGCCATTGTGGTATTAAAAATAATTTGGTTTTGTTTTTCTTGTAAATTAAAGTATTCTAACAAAATGTTGCATTTACGAGGTCCTGTATAGGTCCATATTTTTGAAACGTATGGTATTTTTTTCTATATTACTACATAATTGTGGTCCTGTGTGAAGTTAAAGTCTTCTACCAAAATTTTGCATTTAGGAGGTCTTGCAGAGGTCCATATATATATTTAAAAAGGAAGGCATTTTTCTTCTATGTTACTTCCCAATTGTAGTTCTGCGGAGTTGTTTTTTGTTTGCTGTAAAAATGTTTTTACAGAAATAGAAAATTTTTTAAAATAAAAAAGTTTTAAAGGATTAAAGAAAACGCAATAAACACGCTGTAGCAAGTAAACAACGTAAGATAGCCAATTGCGGTTTTCACTAGTAAATTAGCCTTAAAATTTAAGCCTCGCAAATGAGGGCTAGAATTTGGCCCAACCTGTACATTGCCTAGCGACGCCTTTTACCTACAGGAATATAATATGTAGATTTCCGCCCGATCATAGAAAAAAAAGTATTATACACTGGAAGACCACACGGGAAAACAAAGAATATTCAAAAGTGTAAAATGTTCCAAACTTGTAAATTGTAAACATATTTTTGAAATAGGATTTACCTAAGCAAAGTTAGTGGTAAAAATTTAACTTGAGTATCTATTATGTTCTGGAAAAACAATAAAAAGTCAAATATTTAAAAATATTTTATTAATTTTATATCAAAATTGTATTAGTATTTTGAACACCTAGTATAAAAAAGTATACATTTTGGGAATTTTAAAAATATACATTTTTGGAATTTTAAAATAAGTATACATACATTTTAATTAGGTTACTTAACAGTGGGAATTTTGCTTACTAAAGATATACGTGAGATGTCAAGGTTTTCAAAGTATAAATTAAACAATTTTCTAGGTTACTCCTATAATAATAAAATAAAAACATTAAACAAACTGGGTCGCGTAGAAATGCAAAACAAACACTGGAAAATTTGATATTTAAAGAAGAGAAAAGAAATTAAAAAGGAGGATGAGATAAGAAGTAGTTAGTGAAGTCAAGTAAAAAGTTAAAGTTTTAGTTAAGCCCCGTACAGGCTACCCCCAGTGGGGGTGCCCGTACTAAATTTAGTTAGTTTTTGTCCACCGGTCTCATGGTCCCACGAAGATAGTTCCATATGGTACATTTGCCCAGTGACGTAAAGTGGCCTCTATGTATATTCCAAAAATATATACGTCACAGTATTCTTGAGACAGGAAAACGTAACGGTATAACTATTATTTAGAATTGATATTGGAATTAACGATGATTCTTAAAAATTTCTTTAAGTTTCACAAAAATTTCTATGTACTTTTCGGGTTTTAGAAACATTTAAAATTCTTTCACAGCTTTAACGTTTTTTTGCTTTTACTTTTATACAATGCAAAACTAACCTAAACATTACCACGTATAATTAAAAACTATAAAATAATTTTTCAAAATTTGCAATATTTCTCATTAAATAATTGGACTCTCATCGGTTTTTCAAGTAAGATATAAAAACTGCAAAAATACGATTTTATACAAAAATGGGCTTTCATCGCTTTTTTCCGTGTGGTCTTCACTTTTGATAACTTTTTTAGTTTTAATTAGGTAGTTTAAAAACATATTTTTCCGATTTGTTTGTTTTTCAAAGTAATATAATCGCAATTCTAAACAAAGCTGTATATCCTACGACATGTTTTATTACAGCTTTTAGCATTTTAGACAAAGAAAAAAATTTTATGAAAAATACCGTTTTTTCAAATATTAAAAATAAAAAAAATATTACAGGTATAGTTAAAAGTAATTGTTAAAAAACTATAACAAATAAAAACAACAACTTACCTAATTATTTATACGCTGGAAAAGACCGCCATACTAAACCTGGCGACGGCACACAGTTAACTGACATGATGCATGATCGTGCGATTATACACGAAAATTCACGAATACCGAGCCGAAACCGGAACTAGCCGATCCTAGGAGCGCACACTTCAACACAACCACATCGGCCGGCGGACCACGGTCAACTGACCTGATGCATGCGTGCAGGGCGACGTCACCCTCGAGCCCGCACGACTATTTACGAACACCGAGCCGAAGCTTAGAGTCGGTCTCCTATTGTGTTATTATTTTTCCATACAACCCATCGAACTCGACGGGTTTTAGACAGTCATTAGCGATTTAAATTAATTAAGCGCCTCTATCGAATGCTTTTCAAACTCTTCAAGTGCACTATGACATTTGTTTGTCATATTTTGCTTGATGTTTTTACCCTTAGTTCTAACAATAAAAAATCAGAAAATGTATGTAAATAACATATAGTAAATATTTTTTTCCATTGCTAATAGCTCATATTTGTACATTTTATACATGGTTGATTTTAAGTTGATATTTTTTTTTTATCTTTGGAAAAACCACGAAGGCTAAAAGCCTAAATACTAACGTACCGCGGGTGTCTTAAGCGAGGTAAGAGGGAGTTTGTTGACACGGGACTTAAATACTTGAAGATTTGGGGGAAGGAAAGACCTCCGCGGGCAGCAAGTTCCACATTCTAGAAACTCTAGGGATAAAAGAACGAACAAAGTGGGAAGTTCGGGGCCTGTCCAGTTGAACCGTATAGGGATGCATACGCGCGGAACCACGAGTTTCTCTGTTGGGAACCGTAAGTGGAGGAACTATACTGGACAATTCATCAGAGCAGAAGCCATGGAAGTACCTATAAAAAGCGATAAATCCCCTACAGCCCGACGATGGGCAAGAGAGGGAAGCCTTTTTGTAAGTGAAGGATTATTAATGAGACGAATAGCTCTTCTTTGAATAGAATCAAGAATGCTTAGGGTTGTGGGGGACGCCATGCCCCAGATATGAGAAAAATATTCCAAGGGAGGTCGGATTTGGGACATATATAAAGTGTATAAATTAGAAGGGGAAAAATACTTTTTGGCTCGAAAGAGAAATCCAAGCCTTTTTGAAGCTGCCGTGGCTATGACAATGTGTTTATGCCAGTTAAGGATACTTTCAAATGTGACGCCCACAAGATTGAAGGTGTCTTTGCTCTGTAAAACTTGGCCGCTCATAAATAGAGGATGAGTATTTGATGACTCTTTTCGCGACAAGAAACATGATTGTGTTTTGGTTGCATTAAAATGGACGAGATTTTTGGCGCCCCAATCCAATATTAAATTAAGATCCTGTAAAAGAGATATCTGCATCGCTCTGCGTTTGTTTTCCAAGTCAGGTTTAGTAATAGGTTTAGGAACCTGAAAACTGGAGTGAAGGGTACTATCGTCGGCGAAACTATGAATGGAATTAGTTGTGGACGAGAGAAGGTCGTTGATGTGAAGAAGAAACAATGTTGGTGCCAGAACTGAGCCCTGAGGAACTTCAGCATTCACTTGGTGAAAGCTTGAAGAATGGCCGTCCACAATAACTGATATACGACGATCAGATAGATAACTAGAGAGCCAAGTACAGAGTTTAGTTGAAAGACCATAGGAGGGAAGTTTGTTAAGAAGTGCGGCATGCCAGACCTGGTCAAAAGCTTTGGATATATCAAGAGCAACGATCTGGGACTCACCTAGAAACTCAAAAGACTTATTCCAGCAGTGTGATACGAAGGAAAGATCTGCTGTAGATCTTTTGTGGCGAAATCCATACTACCTATCATGCAAAATTTTGTGTTTTTCTAAGTACTTAAGAATTTGTGAATTAATTAATTTTTCCATTACTTTACAAAGAACCCAGGGCCGTATTATCCATTAGGCTGACTAGGCTACAGCCTAGGCCGCTATGAAAAAATAGGCACCAGACAGGGGAGTTTATAAAAAGCTTAGGTTGAGTAGTAGGCAAATATGCGCGAAAAGGAGGGAATTCCTTTTTTTTTTGCTCATCAAAAATTTTTTTGGTTGTAAAATAAGCGCTCTAAGAATTTTAGTCTAGGGCGCCTCAAATGGTTAATACGGCAGTGTATATTTTCCTTAACACAGTATAAAATGCAAGAAAATAAGAACATTTTTCAAAAAAAAAAAATTTTGTCCAAGATACAGGGTGTTAACGATTTAAGAAAGAAATGCCTCATTTGGTATAACTTTGCTACCACTCCAGATATTATACAAAATTTGGTACACTTCTTTGACCATTACATTAAATATTTTGCTGTAAAAGTTCTGTAAAAAAAAATCACCAGTGGCGTTCGAACAAGGTTTGTATTAAATTGTTTTGAAGAAAAAAGGTACGCTACTGCTTTTTTTTAATCAACATTATTTTTGGAATAATCATTTACTTTGAAGTTTGGTTTTTTGTTATTTTTTAGTACGACGAATGGTTTTCGTTTAAAAAATAAAAGCCATTTTGATGTAAGGCAAAATGGCTAAAATCTGATATGGTGTTCTGTATATAAATTTCGTTTTTGTCTAATTTGTATTAAAAAAGGTCAACAACTTACATTACTGCAATTTAAACTTAATAAACAAAATAAACAGTAGTTATAATTTTAAATAAAAGTCAGAAACGAATTTTACATACAAAACACCATAATAGATTTTAGATTTTTTTCATGCATCAAAGGGGTTTATATTTTTTTAAACGAAAACCGTTTATTGTATGAAAAAATATCAAGAGGCCAAATTAAATTCAAGGTAAATGAATATTTTAAAAATATTGATTAGAAGAAAAAGCAGAAGCGTACTTTTTTTTTTGAAAAAATTCAATACAAATCTTGTTTGAACGTCATTGGTATTTTTTAAAACTTTTTCAGCAAAAAATGTAAAGTAATGGTTAAAAGAAGTCTACCAAATTTTGTGGACATATCTGGAGTGGTAGGAAAGTAATGACAAAAAGGCATGTTAAAGGCACATAATGTTATCTGAAATATGTTCTTACTTTCTCTCATTCTACACTGTGTTAAGAGGAATATATCAACTTAAAAACAACCATGTATTAAAATATATTCTGAATATACAGGGTATCGAGCAAACAGTGCTAATTAAAACCTCTAAAACTACGAAATATTAATGGGTGGTATTTATTTGGGTACACGCCAAAATAAAATTAAAAGTTCTAAAAAAAAAATTAAACAAGTAAAAAAATAATTAAAAATCGACGTTTCGGTGGCAAATTTGCCACCGTTGTCAAGATAAATGGAATAAAAATAAAAATTTACTATTATTAAGGTTTTAAAATTTAAAATTTGTATCTTTTTTAGGATATTCTAAAATCTTTGACATTAAATGTCAAAATATGTTTGTTTGGTTAAAGTGACATAGATACCTGGTTGTTGGTGTATTGATTGTTTATTTTACAAAATAGGTGAATAGTTAGTTAATTTTTAGTCTTCCTGAAGATACTTCAGTATCAAGCAAAGGCAACCAAGTGTTATTTAAATTAACTGAAATTGATGCTACACAACTATCTTTATTTAATAATATATACGCACTTTCTTTGATTTTGCGTTTTTAGAACAAGTTTCCTTTGCCAAAATGCTTAAATGCATCCCAGTTTATTCTATGATTGTTATCAAATGCGTGTTGGCAGATTTTTGATTTATGAAATTCTGTGTTTTTAATGTATGATCTGTGTTCTTTTATGCGTTTGGCTAATGGTCTACAAGTTTCACCTATATAAAACTTATTGCATTCGCAAGGTATTTTATAAATAACATTTTTTGTATTTTCATTTAAGTTGTATGGTTTTGTTTTTGTTAATTGAGATCCGATAGTGTTTTGTGTTTTAAAGATTGTGCGAATATTAAATTTATGTCCTATTCGTTGAATTTTATTTGATAGTCCGGGAATGTATGGTAAAAATAAATTTGTAATAGGTCTATTTTGATTTTGTGTTATAACTGGAGTTTCAAATTCAAGGAAACAATTATTTATAAAATCAAGAGGATAATTATTTTGAATTAAAATATTTTTAAATAATCTTTTTCAATATTTATATTATTATTGGGTGATTTGAGTTAAAATTTAAGTATTTATTTGTATATGTAGGCTTTCTGTAGATTGTTGTTTCAAAATTGTTTAAATCTTTTTTTATTAAAATGTCAAGAAATGGTAGTTGTGAGTTGTTTTTTTCTAACGTAAATTTAATTGTTGGTTCTTCTGTATTAATGTGTGTTAAAAAATTATTTAAATAGTGTTCGTCATGTTGGTATATAGAAAAAAATATAAACATAATAATAATAAGCATAACATTATTAATTATAAATATTTTAAAGAATAAATAACTATCTCTGAACTCTAAACATAAAAAACAAAGACTCAAAAGGAACTTGACATATTTAATCTATATTGCATGACGATTTCCCAGTTAAACGTTAAATTGACAATTATGCCACAAAACACGCAAATTTCAGATTATCTATTAACATGATATTTGCTTTTGTCGTTTCTATAGAGATCGATCATTTTCCAAATATGACAAAGCTAGTTATCCCATCGACATATAAAATAGAAAAGACAAATGGATTTCTAAAGATGTATAAAGCAAAGTCGGTCTATATAAGGTCACGACATTCGGCCATATTGCTTTGACGTGTTATGACGTCACATCTCCCATTTTTCGGCCATGTTGTTCAGTGCCGGAGAAATACAGTTTATTGTATTATTAGAACAACCGTTTACACAAAAGTTTTTAATTATTATCAAGTTGTAAATTCTTTTACTTTAAATAAAAAACATTTGGAATTACATCTTTCAACAAATATCACTACCAAAACAATGCCAAATGAAATGCGCAAATTCTAGACGCCACTGGATTGATCTTCAGCTTTGATTTTACCCAGTCTTGCCAACTTTTCTGCGAGAAGTGCCCTTCCTTGCGTCCCCGACCTCGAACCGCCTAAAAGTTGAGGATATGTCGCAACCTTATAAATATAAACTAACCTTGATATAAAGTAGTTTTGAGCCAAAGTCGGTCTATATAGGGTCGCGACGTTCGACCATATTGCTTTGACGTGTTATGACGTCACATCTCCCATTTTTCGGCCATGTTGTTCAGTGCCGGAGATATACAGTTTATTGTATTAGTAGAACAACCGTTAAAGCCTACTGTCCATGAAAGCGGTTTTCCGCTCGCGGATGATAATTCAGCATTGTGATTGGCTGGAAAAGCATTTTAAATTTGTACTAACCAATAACAACGCTGAATTACCATTCGCGAGCGTAAAACCGCTCTCATGGACAGCCGGCTTTACACAACAGTTTTTAATTATTAAGTTGTAATTTCTTTTACTTTAAATAAAAAACATTTCGAATTACATCTTTTAACAAATATCACTTCCAAAGCAATGCAAAATAAAATGCGCAAATTCTGGACGCAACTGGATTGATCATCATCTTTAATTTTACCCAGTCTTGCCAACTTTTCTTCGTGGAGTGCCCTTCCTTGCGTCCCCGACCTCAAACCGTCTAAAAGTTGAGGATGTGTCGCAACCTTATAAATATAAACTAACCTTGGTTTTGAGCAATGTTTTCTTGTTTCATTCTTTACAGATTACTACAGTTAAATAAACCAACTTTTTTGTAATCTCTTTTACTTAAGCTACACCAGCAAATCGGCCATAGAAACATTTGTTTGTTTTGCAAAGTAATATAATCGCAATTCTCAACAAAGCTGTATATCCTACGACGTGTTTAAATACAGCTTTTAGCATTTTAGACAAAGCAAACATTTTTTATGAAGAATAACTTTTTTCCAAATATTAAAAATAAAAAACTTACCCAATTATTAATACTCTGGAAAAGACCGCAAAACTAATTTTTTTAGTTTCATTCTTTACAGATTACTACAGTTCAATAAACCAACTTTTTTGTAATCTCTTTTTACTTAAGCTATACGAGCAAGTCGCCCATAGAAACATCTAAGTTTTTGGTCTCTTGAATTTTTTGATACAACTGATAGTTTTTAAGAAAATCGCTTTTCATAATTAATTATTACTTTTCTTTTATTAAACGGCGATTTTCTGAAATACCGTAAGTTGTTAATGCAAAAGAACAAGAAATTTTTATTTTTTGTGTGACGGATTTTCTGGTGAAGCCTAACTAAAAAAAAGCCTACAAATAAAATTTTGGTCATTAATAATATTTACCCCCTAATTATTCCCTTACAATTAAATTTTTACTTTTTCTAAAAACGGCCCACAGACTATACAACTGGTTGTACGACAGTTTGTACAACTTAAGTCACTGGCGTTGATAATATTTTCAAATGATCATAACTGAGACGGACGGAGATAAACGGGGCGCGAAAATATCTCTTTTACCTGCACGCCTGTAAGGTTACATTTATATCATAGGTAAATGGGGCGCCAGCCCTTCCCGAGAAGGGGTGTGGGTCACTGGAAAAACTTGTGAATAAATATAGGTTAAAAGAAATAAGTAGACTACATTTTGTAAAATGTACTTCGTATTTGTCAAGTGTATAATATGTAAATATTTTTTGATGCAATAAATGTTTTGTAATTAATAAAATTTTAAAAAATAGACCAACATTTTATTTCGATACCTTTACTTAAAAGAAAACATTGGCGCCCCGTTTACCTACACGATTTTATTGACCCCAAGATCCCTGCGCCCCACTTTAGTGAAGGCCTCCCCTATAACATTTTTTGCCGGCGTTGTACATTTAATTTACTGGCATTGCCAACACTCTTTAATGGCAAGGCATTGGCAAAAAGGTATCAAAAAGACGCGAAAGTGGGCAATTGGCCGTTATTAGGCCACGTGTTGCAGATAAAGTGATGGCATCCGTCATTAATAAGTTATTGGCAAAAAAATGCGTTTAAGATGATGGCATTCATCATTAATAAGTTATTGGCAAAAAGATAACAAAAAGACACGAAAGTGGGCAAATGCAGATACTCCCAAGCAGCAAGCTGACGTCTTATTGACGAAAATTGTCGCATATACTTTTTTTAAAAGCTAAAATGATGCGATATTTTATTTGAAAATTAAAATAGGAAAAAACTCCTTACTGCATGCAATTTCCTTGCAATGCAAAGTACCATCTCTCGGAACACTGTCCAACTTGGAGATGCAGATTTTTACACTAGCCGAACATATTTCTTTCAAAGCTAAGTGAGATCACTTACCGCAGACCTCTATTGAATTATTTTTGTCTAATGAGTACGGTTTAGACGATAAAAAGCGAAGATATTGCAGAAACGTAGTATTTTATTGTCCATTACGCCATCTATTGGTATGTCAAAAAAAACTATTAAATATATATAATACTTTTTATTAACACGTCTTTAAAACTTTTAATAAAGTTTTAAATAAAATGTTTACAGCTCCTAACAGTCTACTTGAATATCTTGCCTTCTCGACTAGCCATACCAATTAATCACACAACACACACTTATTAGGTAATGAATAAATTTAATTATGTCTATTAAAAACCCTTTTCTTTAAAAAAGAAATTAAAAAGCTAGAAAACCACGTAGAAAACAAATGCACAAAGCGGTCACCTTCGGTCGAAATTAACGTAGCTAATTTTACCATCATTTTATTTTTATTCGCTCCAAAATACATAATAAACATTTTGTTTGACCTAATTTTTATTTGCATGATTTTTAACAATAAAATGTTATGAAAAGGTCATTTCCTTTAAATTATGTGAAAAAACATAAAATAATGTTGTTTAGCTGCCATTATAAATAAAACAGATAAAAAAAATTCTTTAATGTTAGTTAAATACCAATGTTAATAATATGGTTTAAAAAGTATGAATAAGCGTTGAAGGTTTGCCTTCAAAAATCCAATATTTATTTGCCTGCAACAAAAACGCGTGCTTTATTTAATCAGGATTGGTATGCCGCCATTTTTGTATGCTTGCCGGCAATTCGCCTGCATGTAAAATTTATTGGCAATTAAGTGTTTATTTAGGGTTGACTTTTTAATGCGTATAAGATGTTGGCATAATATTGCCACCAATTGCCAATGCTTTACCATCAATGCCAATATGAAAAATGTACATTGCCGGCCAATAGTGTTTGCTGGGACCTTGTATATTTTTTCATCGGTATCAAATTACTGCAGTGTAATTTCTATGTCTTTTATTATTGTTACGTTTTCCTTTTGATTTACCCAAAATAAATACAGCTTTAAAAACAAATAAATCTAAACAAAGAAACCTCGATTTAAAATAGTATTGTTTTTCATGTCTAAAGGTTTTGGTGACGCACGAAATGTAGTGGGATTTTTCTTTGTAAACAGTCTTTTACGTGAGTAAATATATTTTTCAATGACTTTTTTGGGTATAATAAAAAAATCGACGATAAAAAGTATAAAATACAAAATTAGTATATTGTGTAACATGTAGGAAAAGCGGTATATTTTCGGACGATGGTGAAACTCGCTGGACGAGGCAGTAACTGAGTCTAGCACCCACCAAGAATCCAGAAATATGGTTTTCCTACGCGTTGCATATACAATTTTTTCTGGGATTAAAAATTTCAATTATTTCTTTAATTTTTGTTTAAGGTAGCAAAATAGCACACATAACATGTATATTTCTGGGCGATGGTGAAGTGAACCAACCACCAAGAGTCCGGAAATATGATTTTCGTAGGAGTTGCACATACTATTTTTTCTCCGATTAAAATTAAGGTTTCGTGTTAGTCAGAGTAAAATTTAATATTATTTATTTGATCTTGGTATAATACTTTAGTATGTTATTACATTCATTTAAGTTAAAATAAGAAGATGGGGCTTTAAATTCCAATACACTGGTACAAATTGTGTTGTACAAAAGACGACAATAAGGCAACTACAAAGTATACTAAGACTCGCTTGTCTATGTATTACGGGGGCCCTAAAATTGACCCCTACAGCAAAGTCGGTCTATATAAGGTCACGACATTCGGCCATATTGCTTTGACGTGTTATGACGTCACATCTCCCATTTTTCGGCCATGTTGTTCAGTGCCGGAGATATACAGTTTATTGTATTATTAGAACAACCGTTTACACAACAGTTTTTAATTATTAATAAGTTGTAAATTCTTTTACTTTAAATAAAACACATTTGGAATTACATCCTTCAACAAATATCACTTCCAAAACAATGCACAATAAAATGCGCAAATTCTAGACGCCACTGGATTGATCATCAGCTTTGATTTTACCCAGTCTTGCCAACTTTTCTCCGTGGAGTGCCCTTCCTTGCGTCCCCGACCTCGAACCGCCTAAAAGTTGAGGATATGTCGCAACCCTATGAATATAAATAGAACTAACCTTGCCCTACAGCAGCACTGGAAGTGCTGCTTAACCTATCGCGACTTCACATATACATACAGGGTGAAGTGAAAGCGGTACAATATCGTCTCAAACAAGGCCAGAGTCCATTTATAAGACAAGAAAGGGCCATACAATGGAGATTTAAGGAGGACCAAGAAGTCAACTTACTGTGTGAGATGCCTTCGGAGAAAATGGTACCAAGGTACTGGCTAAACAAAGGTTTTCAAACATTGATACCGGACAGAAAGGACTGGAAAGTTGGCCCTCCCGTTAAAGCCGACCTAATGAGGTATACAGACGGCTCCAAAACAGACCAAGGAGTTGGAGCAGGCATATATGGGGACAAACCAAGGACGAAAATAAACTTGGGCCTCGGACAACACTCTACTGTGTTCCAGGCCGAAATTGTAGCCATAGAACAATGTGCTAGGAAAATCATCAGAAGAAGCTATGAGGGTAAAATCATAGTAATTTATTTGGACAGCCAGGCAGCCATTAGGGCAATCAGTTCATGCAAAATCAGCTCTAAGCTGGTGCGGGTTTGCGTAGTTGCCCTGGAAGAGGTGGGTGCGTCCAACAAGCTAACCATTGCCTGGGTACCAGGACACGAAAGCCACGAAGGTCACAAAGGTAATGAGGAAGCTGATAACTTGGCAAAGGACAGGGCTGGCAGTACAATGGCAGGTCCGAGCCCTACTGTGGTATTCCATCATGCCAAGTAAGGTCATCTATTAGATCATAAATTATGAGGGAATGACAAGACTGGTGGACGAGAACACCAGGACAGCGTCAAACCTTCTGAATTACAACCGGAAGGCAGTAAGAATAATAGTGGGTCAACTAACAGGTCATTGCAGACTAAATAAACACCTGGAAATCATGGGCCTGGCAGAAGAAAACCTATGTAGTGGGTGAAGAAAAACCTAAAGCGGCAAGATTTACCAAGGAGCCGGTTTCAAGCTTGTGGAGTCTGATAAAACAGACCGGCTTGGATAGCGTGCTCTAACCTATGGACGGAGGACACACAATAAACCTGGGCAGGTTACAGTGTTGGAGAATATGTAATCCACCTCCCAATCTAATCTAATCTAAATTATTCCACAGGGTGTTCGAAAATTTGGGCAAATTGCAACATTTGGCTCTCTCTTGTATAACACTTAATCCCATAAAGCTTTTTAAAATTCCCATGTTTAATAATAATCTTGACGTAAGGAGCTACAACTGGATTAAAAAGTCATTAAAATCTGTTAAAGAATCAAAAAGTTATTAAAGATTAAATTTGAACAAAATTTTGTTTGTCCGGTTTTTTGTCCAGGAGTGTATATTTTTGTTTTCCTTACGCTTGCAGAACAAATAGCGTTCCTAACACATGCCCAGAGACAAGAATGAGACGAGCAACTAAATGTAAATAAATTATCCGAGATAGAGATAGCTGTTGGGCCTTCCTTGTCTGTCTTCAAGGAAGGTAAACGCAGATGGCGCGTGAGTCAACTTTATTGTTTGCCCGCCAAATTCAAATTATATAGCTGTGCTATTTTTGCCCTTAATGTTAGATACTTGTTTTTGTTTCCTATTAATATAAAATATTGGGGTTTAGTTCAATAATTACACACACCTAATTAGAAATGTCATTTATTTGGTTTTTATAAAGATTTTTTCTTACAGATAACCATATCAATATTACCTTAAATTATGTGTTGAAAAGCACAAATTTATTATATACACTGTGATCACTAATAAAGGTCAATATTCAAAGTCCAATTAAAGGTAAAAAACCACAAAACACACAATAAATCACAGAAAATGTAAACAAACTGTCCAAACAAATCGGCCATTGAAAAATATCAAACACAAATATCGATTAACATTTCGGCGTGACTGCCTGCGGCAACGTTGTCAAGTTAAAAATATGCGATTCATGGTATATTTTCTTTCTCTTAATTAGATGTGAGCTAAAAAGGACATTAAAGTTTACATGAAGAAATTGTAAACAACTTGTCAACCAGGCAAAGCGATGATTGCTCCATCTACGATAGCCTGCCATGATGAAAGACAAAGACATATTTATTGGAACTTGCGTTAAACCAGAAAGAGATAAATACAATGGACAAATTGTTAGAACCAGTTACTCGTCTCATTGTTGTCTCTGACAGTCGCGTGCGGAAAAGCGGCACCTTTAGCACTAGTTAGAAAATATACTATTTCACAATAAAAATATTAAAGTTAAGGAGCATAAATTTTTAATTTGACACCGGATAGTATAATAAGGAAATAATACATCAAGTTATTTTTAACTGAATATAACGGTGTCAACATAATGATATTAGTAGTATATTAAATAACCGTTTTATCTGTTTACAATTTCAGCGACAACCTGTATGATTAACCCCGGGGGTTGGGGGTGGCTAAAACCGCCACAGTGGTTTTCTCGTCGGCCCTCGTAATCAGTCCGCTCCAATCCGCCGCCAATCTATAGATTAAGTTCCTTCCCATTCTATTTTCAATTTTGATCATCCGAAGGTTTAGAAGGGAATTAGAAAACAATTTGGTAGCTATATAAAGAGATTTCACATAGTTTGAAAACTAGATAACAGGATAAAGTAAGTAGACTTTCTCATTATAGTTTATAAAATAAACTCTTAACTTAAACATAATTAATTTTAAGTTTTAAATTTAAAAGCACACTATATTTTCTGAAATTAATCTAAAAAAATTCGCAAAATTAAATTAATAAAATATGTAGGTACATTAAATTTAACAAACCACTTTTAAATAATTTTTTTAAAGTTTATATAAACCTAGGTTAGCATATTTTGGTAGGGAAACCCAAGAGGAGGATTTCGGGATTTTCCACAGTGCAGCAGATTAATATACCGGAGGTTTCATTGTACCCGGTTAAATACCTCCACCAAATATAAGTCCCATATACGGGGCCTATCGTAAAAAACAATAATGTATCCATCAGAGATTTTCGAGCACGTCAGTGGACAATACACTAAACAGTGTATTGTCCACTAATCTGACAATTTGAGAGTGACGTATAAGAAAGCGAAATACTACAAAGTTGTAAATAAACGTCATTTTGACATTTTCGAGCATTTTTTTATTATTATTTTGAATAAAATAATATTAGGATAACAAAAATAATAAAATCCGATTCGATCCGAACGATTTCCACAAGCCGAAATAAAGACAGTATTTTTATGACATATTTAAAAATCTATAGTGGCTTTCCCCACATATATAAAGGTATACATTACATAACATTTCTTTTTATCAACCCAATAGGCCTCCATGACACTCAGTAAATCCCCATTTAGCATCGTGGGCCCTCCTACTTTTTCTCTTTTGAAGATACACATCAATTTAAAAAAAAAAATATCAGGATTTTTCGTAAGCATTCTTGATTCCATCCAAAGAAGAGCTATTCGTCTCATTAATGATCCTTCACTTACAGAAAGGCTTCCCTCTCTTGCCCATCGTCGGGCTGTGGGAGATTTATCGCTTTTTTATAGGTACTTCCATGGCTTCTGCTCTGAAGAATTGTCCAGTATAGTTCACCCACTTACGGTTCCCAACAGAGAAACTCGTGGTTCCGCGCGTATGCATCCCTATACGGTCCAACTGGACAAGCCCCAAACTTTGTTCATTCTTTTATCCCTAGAGTTTCTAGGTTGTGGAACCTGCTGCCAGCGGAGGTCTTTCCTTCCCCCCTAATCTTCAAGTATTTAAGTCCCGTGTCAACAAACTCCCTCTTACCTCGCTTAAGACACCCACGGTACGTTAGTATTTAGGCCTTCGGCCTTCGTGGTTTCTCCAAAGATACAAAAAGACGTTACACAAAATCTGTGTCCTTTCTTTTTAGGTTAGGTGATATTTTCTTCGTAAGCAAAAAATAAAATAAAAATATAGTAATAAAATAGGAAATTAATACCTGCTAAAACTAATAGAGAAAATATATTTAGTTATGTGTAAGAAAAGTGTAAACATAATATATAAAAACGTAATTTATATTTAAATTACATTTGCCAAAAATGTATAAAAAGATAACAAAATGTATAGCTCGAATTTGACAAAAAGGATAAAGGTATTTTGGGGTTGTTTTCCTGTTTGGGAACTTCTCGTTTGGGCACTTTTCTGGTTTGGCCCCTGGACATGCATAATTATTTCTTTATTTTGAGGCCCTAAAGGTGTGTATATAATTTAATAGTTTAAATAGACATAGCATTAGCCAAATGCGAATTTGAATAAAACCCATGTGTAAAGACTCTTAAATCAGTGTGAGTCTTATTGCATTACAATATAGTAAGAACATTTTAAAAGCGCAAATTCGGTACCCTTCGAAAATAATACAAAAAACATAAAAAAGGCCGCTTGCAATCGGACTATTTTATACAAAGGCGCCGCTATCCTTTACAGCGACGCGCCGATACACTATGGGATAGAAATCCATTATTTTGGCCAAAAAGAAACTTTGAAATTTTAATGGCTCATGCTGTGTATTTTAAAGTAGATACTCCAAACTACATGCGTAGGATATGACGATTTCTATTGGGGTAATAAGAAACTTAAAGATGTATTTTAAGTAGATATAAATATACAACATTTAATCTACTAAGTTTATTATTAGCCTTGTAAACTAAAAAAAAAAGTAAAAGGGTTTAAATAATAAGAGCTATTGTTGTCTTCTTTGTTATCAGTTTTGTACTTACAATTGCCTTGCTACTTTTTGCTACTTCTGATTCAGATACAGATACAGGATTTTTTTATAATTTACAAGGTTTTCAATATTAAAAATTAATATGTTTTGTCCTACACTGTATATCTTAAAAGATAAAAGCATTCTGATGAAAGATATGGATTCTACAGAATCTACCCAACAAAACAGTGTGTTTTATTTATTTTATACGTTAAAAAATAAAGGAAGTTGGGAAGATGTAACTCTATTACGCTTCTAAGAATAATTTAAAATTGTTTTTCAGATCTGGATCGTCATATTTCCGAAACTAATTGAAATAGACACATCAAATGTAGTATTTTTTTAAAGCTTTTTAAAATATTTTTTTAGTGGTGATATAATATTCAGGGTATTCTATTTAAAAAAATCATACCTATTGTCGTACCCTGTATATCATATGAGATAATAATCATCGGATTACTGATTAGAATACTACCGAATTAACCAAACAAGCTGCTATTTTAGTTTATTTTGTACAATAAAAAATAATAATGTTAAGGGGGTGTAAATTTTTAATAAAATATAATAAGTTTTAGGTCCCCAAAAATATTTGTAATAATGCATAATATTTTTTTCAATAATTTTCCAGTAAAAAGCACCTCATTTTAAGATTGGTAAGTTTCAGAATTTTGACCAAAAAAATTAATTTCTATACCACAGTGCGATGACCAGCTACATCAACCGGCATATAATAAAAGAAATATAGCAAAAGCGGCCGCGAAGACAAGTATGCCGATTTATTTGCTTTAAACTTTTTTGTGATTTTTTTTTCTTATCAAAGAGCACCGAATTTACATTTTTAAACTGTTCCTTCTATAGTTCTGTTATTATTACAGAATGTAGGGGGCGATGGTAAGTTCTGGTAAGTAAATCCTTTTTTTTATTCCCTAATTAAACCCAAGACTAATACACACCTTATACATCCACTTAAGAATTCACACCTTTATGGGTATTTACCAAACAAGAGGAAATAATCATGTAATATTGTCGAAGTGACCAAATCAGACACAAAAAAGGTCAGTTAAAATTTTATTAGGTGTCCAAACGAGAAGTTCCAAAACGGGAATAAAGGATTTTAGGCCATGCGAGAAGAGAAATTAAATAAATAAATAAATAGGGACAAGATATTCCCTTGCCAGGTTTGGTTTTTATTTTTTACGAAAAGTAAAAATAGAAATAGCAAAAACATTATACTGCTGCATTATTTTATAGTTCCACTACAGCTTTTGTAAATCCTTTTTTTTATTCCATAATTAAACCCAAGACTAATACACACTTTATAAATCCACTTAAAAATTCTATTCCTACCTTTATGGGTACCTACCAAACAAAAAGAAATAATTATCCATTTTTGTGAAGGTGACCAAACCAGAAAAAAAAGGTTTAGGTCAGGTAAAATTTTATTAGGTGCCCAAACGAGAAGTTCCAAAACGGGAATAAAGAATTTTAGGCCATGCGAGAAGAGACATTAAATAAATAAATAAATAGGGACGGGATATTAGAGACATTTTGCACCTCTTAAAATAACAGACGTTTTTTGACCTCCTTATGGTTATCGTTATTAAACATAACGATTACGGCAGCAGTTTTAGACAGAGATTTTGCAGCCTCTTTTAAGAAATATATCTTGCGTCTGCGCTTTCGACACATAACCTTATTTTTGCCTGTGGTTCCCCGATTTTAAAGTTAACGAAAAATCAGTATTTACTTTTATTCTTCATGAGATATAAATTGATATTTAAATATATGCAAACACTTCTGTTGATTTCGTTTTTTAAAGTAGATGCAAACAATACAGTATAAGCAAAACACAAAAAGTAAGGTTAGGTTTGGTAGTAGAATAAAAAGCAAGTGTGCCAGATTGTAACATCTAAATTAATTACTGATTTAGAATATCCGTAAAAGTGCAAGTCCGTTTTAATTTCTTAACACTATTTGATTTCTATTACTGCTATAGATTTTTCGCTAATTAGAGCCTATGTATAAATGATATTTTAATTAATACGGCATTAAAATTTTAACCTTTTAAATAATTGATATTAAAATTTCTACAATCCGGTAACCACGCAGTTTAACAATAACGATAACGATAAGCTCTTCGGTATTCATCCGTAATTAAAGGAGTCCGGTATGGTTAATAACGATAACGGATCATGTTTGCGTTACTGTGCAGTCTCAGAATAACGTTAACCACAACGGAATTGCAAAATAAGGGGTGCAAAATGTCTCTATTCCCTTGCCAGATTAGGTTTTTATCTTTTACAAATAGTAAAAATAGAAATAGCAAATGCATTATACTGCTGCGTTATTTTATAGTTCCACTACAGCTTTTGTAAATCCTTTTTTTAATTCCTTAATTAAACCCAACACTTTATACATCTACTTAAGAATTCTATCCCCACCTTTATGGGTAGCTACCAAACCAGAATTATGCATTTTTGTCAAGGTGACCGAACCAGACAAAAAAGGTTCAGGTCAGGTAAAATTTTATTAGGTGCCCAAACGAGAAGTTCCAAAACGGGAATAAACGATTTTACGCCATGCGAGAAGAGAAATTAAATAAATAAATAAATAGAGACGAAATATTCCCTTGCCAGGTTTGGTTTTTATCTTTTACGAAAAGTAAAAATAGAAATAGCAAATGCATTATACTGCTGCATTATTTTATAGTTCCACTGCAGCTTTTAGAAAATCGTTTTAGGAAATTTATGACGATTACATGCATATAACTACCATAAAGGTATTTGATCACGAAATAGATATAAGACATTACAAAGGATGATTTAGAGGCATTAGTTTTATAATGTTCGAAAGTTTCAGTTGCAAAAACTATAATTCAATTTTTTAAAAGTTTGTTGAAAACTGGGTTAGGAATGCAACGGTAGAAACTGCAGAGCGTAAGCGCGTTAAGTCACGGTAGTGCAAAAAAATATCTCAAAAACGGGACGACTTTTTTCTAAACTGTAAGTAGAAATTAAAACGCAACTATTGCCAGGTAACGTAGATAATAATGTGTAAATACGCAAGTGCTAATATAGTGGCCAAAAAATTTTACAGGCATATTAAATAAAAAATTAAACCGACTTCAAAAAAATAAATTAATAAAAACTCACTAAGAAGTTAAAAATATTTAATAAAAAAATAAAACAAAATGAAGTCGAAGTTTGATATATCTAAAGCTTTCGACCAAGTCTGGCATGACACACTTCTTAATAAACTTCCCTCCTACGGTCTTCCAACTAAACTCTGCTCTTGGCTCTCCAGTTATCTTTCTAATCGACGTTTTACAGTCATTGTTGATGGCCACTCTTCAAGCTCTCACGAAATTAATGCTGGAGTGCCTCAGGGTTCAGTACTAGCACCAACTTTGTTTCTTCTTCACGTCAACGACCTTCTTTCTTCCACAACCAATCCCATTCATAGTTATGCTGACGATAGTACCCTTCACTCCACTTTTTAGGTTCCCAAACCAATCTCTCAACCCGACTTGGAAAGCAAACGCAGGGCGATGCAGATATCGCTTTCACACGATCTTAATTTGATATTGAATTGGGGCACCAAAAATCTCGTTCAATTTAATGCATCCAAAACACAATCATGTTCCTTGTCGCGAAAAAAATCATCAAACACTCATCTTTTGCTTATGAGTGACCAGGTTTTGCAGAGCGCGGACACATTTAACCTTGTGAGCGTCACATTTGAGAATAACCTTAACTGGCATAAACATATTGTATCTATAGCCACCGCGGCTTCAAAAAGCTAGGAGCCAAAAGTATTTTTCTCCTTCCAATTTATACACTTTGTATGTGTCCCAAATTCGACCCTCTCTGGAATATTGTTCTCATGTTTGGGGAATGGCATCCCCTACAACCCTCAGCATTCTTGATGCCATTTAAAACAGGGCTGTTCGTCTTATTAATGATCCTTTACTTACTCAAAGACTTCCTTCTCTTGCCCATCGTCGAGCTGTGGGAGATCTATCGCTCTTCTATAGATACCTTTACGGCTTCTGCTCCGACGAATTATCCAGTATAGTCCCTCCTCTTGCAGCTTCCAACAGAGAAACACGTGGTGCCGCACGTATGCATCCCTATATGGTTCAATTGGACAGGCCCCGAACTTTCCATTTCGTTCGTTCTTTTATCCCTAGAGTTTCTAGCTTTTAAATGGAGTGGCGCATATTGAACCCAGCCTAGAGCTAGCCCATTCTGCTGCCAGCCACTTGTGCAGCATGAGTTTGTTTTAAAAATCTGAAATATGGTTGATCCCGAATTGGGTCCAATATGCGGTAAACTGATCAAAACGTGAACGTGGGAAGGATGGGTTGAGCGTGGTTGAGCGTAGGCTGCGCGTGTGCTGTGCGTGAGCTGGGTTTAATTTGCGGCGGGCCTATATGTTATTACCCGTCTTCATATTTTTTTAATTTATTATTTTTCACTTTTTAGTAGGTTTTTTTGTCTGTTTAATTTTTCTTAAAAATTTTTATTTTTGGCTTTTTAGTTTATTTTCCGTTTTATAATTTAATATTATTACTCTATATTTAATAGGTTCATTAAATCAACTAATAATAAAATCAATCATATTCGATAAAAAATGTGCATTAGGCTACCTAGAGTGTCGCGTATGTCATGGCTGACAAATATTCTGTCACAAATCGAGAAAATTAAATTTATTATGAAATATACTTACTATACAGAAAAGGTTGAAAACCCTAAACAAAGTTTCAAAGGATTCCGGTCAAAATTATTTTATCATAATCCAATAAAATAAATTCTTAACGAGACTCCGGAAGAGAACTGAGCCTTTGGTCACGTCCCAAAAATGTGGTAAACATTTTACCAAAAATTACTGTTGATCTAACTAAAAATGTAAAAACCTATATTTTTATATTATGCAAGGGTAGAATAGTTCTTTATAGAATATAAAAGTTTATTTTTCTTAAAATGTTTATTTAATATTTTTATTTTGGAGAAAAGCCAAATATTAATTTGTTTAAATTTAAACTCCCAGAAAATAAATAAACTATAAAATACTTATTATATGGCTAAACATTTTTTACTATTTTTTTTTCTTACCTAGTTATGATATCTAACAGGTATATCTTTTACCAATTAACCAATTTTACAAAAGTAATGTCAAAGTCATACTGCTATTCACTTAGTTTAAATAAAAGTGTTTTACATTTTTAGGTAGATCAACATTAATTTTTTGGTAAAAACTTTACTAGGTTTTTGAGACGCGGCCAAAGGCTCAGTTCTCGTCTGGCAGTCTCGTTGAGAACTTACTTTATTGGACTACGATAAAATAATTTCCACGGGAAGCCCTAAACCTTGTTTAGAGTTTTTAATCTTTTCTCTAAAATACGTAAATATTAAATTTTCTGAATTGATGATATATTGGTTAGGCGGATTCATTTATTGGATGGTCTTTTTGTTGGGTACACGCCTGGAAAGAATGGGACCGCTTCGGTCCTGGTCCTGGGGTATACGAGCTGACCCTGTTCAGCCCTATTGACCCCTATGAACTGGCCGGTCTCCTGAAACAAAATAATAGAAAACCCCCAAAAAAAACCCAAAATATTCTAATTAAAAACGACGTTTCGGTGGCAAGTCTGCCACCGTTGTCAATTAACAAAAACAAAACCATACAACCTAAATGAAAATACAAAAATGTTATTTATAAAATACCTTGCGAATGCAATAAGTTTTATATAGGTGAAACTTGTAGACCAATAGCTGAACGCATAAAGGAACACAGATCATACATTAAAAACACAGAATTTCATAAATCAAAAATCTGCCAACACGCATTTGATAACAATCACAGAATAAACTGGGATACTTCGAGTCTTTTAGCAAAGGAAACTTGTTCTAAAAAACGCAAAATCAAAGAAAGTGCGTATATATTATTAAATAAAGATAATTGTGTAGCATCAATTTCAGTTAATTTAAATAACACTTGGTTGCCTTTGCTCGATACTGAAGTATCTTCAGGAAAGCTAAAAATTAATTAACTCATTACCTTTTTTTGTCTTACAAATAATAAATACACCAGTTACTTATGTCACTCATGACACATATGTCAAACTATTTTCAGTTTGCGATTTTAAAAGCAGAAAATTTAATCATTTCTAATTTAAATATTAGTTTATTATTTTTATTTTTTAACTTTATTTTTAATCTTGACAACGGTGGCACACTTGCCACCGAAACGTTGTTTTTAATTAGAATTCTTTGGGTTTTTTTTGGGGGACCGGCCAGTTCATAGGGGTCAATAGGGCTGAACAGGGTCAGCTCGTATACTCCTGGGACCAGGACCGAGGCGGTCCCATTCTTTCCAGGCGTGTACCCAACAAAAACACCATCCATTAAATTTTCTGTTACTTTAAAAGGTAGCTGTTAACTACTTTAGTTACCGCTAAAAACCCATATTAATAAATTTTTCCTAGAAAAAATCAGTTTGTTAAAAACCTTGCGTGATTACAAAAATTGAAAAAAATACTCAGGCACACAACAGAAAAAATAATTATATATCTTGGTCACGAAGCGAAATACAAAAGAATTAAAACAGATATTAATCTTAGTTTCATAAAAAGACCTGAAAATTAATACTTAAAAAAAAAAAATTCCTAATGATAACTATGACTTATACAGTGTAAACGGCGGTAACTTTTACCAACACCCACTTTTACAGAGAACTAAATAAAAAATTGTGTAAAAATGAGATTTAAATTGAAAATATACCAAAAAAAAAATTTTTTTAGATCCACAATTTTAAAAATGGGAGATCAAAGGAAAAGGCAAAGAACAGAATCAATGTCAAAAATGGCAAATGCGAAAAAGAATCAAAACTATGGTACGAAGAAGCAAATAGTCATTTAAAAGGTGGCAACTTAACGAAATCCTGTATTGTTATGACAAGGTAAGTTATGTAAACCCCTATAGTCCAAGAGCCCGTGAGCGGCAGACCTTCGGCATTTTGTAAAAGCTGAAAGCTTGTCAGCACGTGCTTCCAACATAGGTAGAAGCGATGGTAGACTATGAAGTTTGACTCATAGTGGCTTTGGCAGGTACCAGGTACCAAAGGTTAATAAATTTAAACTTAGGTTTTGTCATTTTGTAGAAGCTAAATTTTACATTATGTTACTTGGGTACCTATTAGAAGATATTTCCTTAGTCGCCAGACAGTTTTGACACTCGACCATTGACAGACAAATATTTTGGGGTGGTCCAATAGTTCGATAAAGACCAATATTTCTGTTATTTGACAAGATATAACATAAAGTCTTATATGAGGTTTGTAGGGTTTTCGAATGAGAATGTCCTAAAAATATTTTGATGTATACAGAGTGTCCAAAAAAGTTATTTCTTTAAAATTAATTTTAAAAAAATGTTTTTGGAACACTCTGTATACATCAAAATATTTTAAGTAAATGCCTATTTAAAAAATCTACATCTCCTATATAAGACTTTTTGTCATATCTTGTTAAATAACAAAAATATTGTACATGGTCGGACCATTGAGTCACTCCAAAGTTTGTCTGCCAAGGGGTTGGAACTGTCAAAACTGTCTGCCGATTGGGAAAATATCTTCTAATAGTTACCCAAGTAACATATGTAAATTTCAGCTTTTACAAAATAACGAAGTTTTTGTTTCAATTAATTAACCTTTGGTACCTCGTACCTGCCAAAGCCACTATGAGTCAAAGTTCACAATCTACCATTACTTCTACCTATGTTGGGAGCATGCATTGACAAAGTTTCAGCTTTTACAAAATGACGAAGGTCTGCCGCTCACGGGCTCTTACTCTACTATTGAAGGGTTTTTTCAAAAACAGCCAATGTCAAGTTTTCAATAGAGTCGAAATATTAAAAATAAAACTTTATTAAACTATTTTAAACACTTTATTAAATATATTTTTTGTTCGTAATTATAGCTGTATTTTGCGCCTTTAGAGATATACAGGGTGGCCCACCATATTCGACACGGTCTGTAGCTGGATAACCATGGGGTTTTTAAAAAAGTAAATACTGAAACATGTACAGGTCGGATAAGGCCACAGGATAAAATTATTTTAGTCTATCCAGGGTGTCTTAAAAAAGTGTGACGTATCAAAGTTATATTTTTTTTAAATGGAACACCCTATATTTTATGACGGTTTTAGATTTTACATAAAAAAGTAATTTAGGTTTGTAAATAGTACCAAGTGTCTAATTTTATTCGTTTTTGTGATATTTGATTTTTTTCAAAATGCAGGGGTGCAATTAAATTAATTTTATTTTAACAGTATAAACTCCTTAAACTTTAAAATTTGTAACAAGATTAGGAAAAGTCTGCCTTATCATACGTAGGTCATAACGAGATCATAGATTATACAGGGTGATCAAAAACTAATTTCAATTTTTAGAAAGTCAAATTGCAATAACTCTCTTATTTTAAGTAGGACACCTTGTATTTTTTTACACCACATGATGACAAACCAAATGCTCTTTCAAATGGTGTATAGGTTGCCTATACCTATCTTTTATACTTTTTAAGTAAATTCCGATTTAACATATTTTTATTGCAAAATGTAAATTTGTTGGAAAAAAGCACAAAATTAAAAGATTTTGTATTATCTGCCACTATTTATAAAATTCACAAAAAAAATTCATTAGTTGCTTATAATGCTACTTCCAATAACACTTATTTCAGCTGAATGTGGTAATGATAAAACTTGTGTTTTTAAACAATCCTAATAACGCCTCTGGTTAGTTATGACGACATTCTGTGACCTATAACTCGTTTCTTCCATTATCCATAATCACTGTGTCAATTTTTTAAAAGCAACTATTAAGGTTATCAGATGGTTTCTCCTGGAATATTTTTCAGGATTAACTCTAGACTAAAGTAAACCATTTTTTCACATCCTTACAGTATTATATCATCTTGTTGTTGTAGAAGAAGGGTTTTTATTTAAAATCATTGAAATTTCTTTTAAACTGACTAAAACACTAGTAATCAATTAATGGTCATTGTTATTTTCTTAAGAAAAATATTAATGGCTGCTATGTCACAGCCAACTTTAATTAAAATAAACATTTGGACTAAACATTTGTAAAAACAGATTTTACTAAAAAGCACAAAAGATAGGTATAGGCAACCTATCACCATTTGAAAGTATATTTTATTTGTCATCATGTGACGTAAAAAAATACAGGGTGTTCCATTTAAAATTAGAGAGATATGGCTATTTGATTTTCTGAAAAATTGAAATTATTTTTTGATCACCCTGTACAAGATTTGATCTTGATTTGACCTACGTATGATATGGCAGATTTTTTCTAATCTTGTTACACATTTTAAAGTTTAAAGTGTTAAAAGTGTTAAAAGTGTTAAAGTAAAATCAATTTAATTTTACCTCTGCATTTTTCAAAAAAATCAAATATCACAAAAACGAATAAAATTAGACACTTAGTACTATAAACAAACTTGGGTTATTTTTTAAAGTAGAATCTAAAACCGTCATAAAATATGGGGTGTTCCATAAAAATATAACTTTGATACGTCACACTTTTTTGAGACACCCTGTATAGACTCAAATAATTTTATACTGTGGTCTTATCCGACCTGTATATGTTTCAGTATTTACTTTTTTAAAAACCCCATGGTTATCCAGCTACAGACCGTGTCGAATATGGTGGGCCACCCCGTATTTAAAGACTCTATAAGCATTAGTTTTTTGTAAATAAGAAAAGAACACTTGACAGGTGACACTATGTTAGAAATAACATAGTGTTTTTTTAGAAAAATCCCTTCCATTGTTTTTGTAATTTTTTTTTGGTCCTGGCAAGTTCTAGGGCAACATTCTGTAGGTTTTAACCAGAGTAAATTTATACATTGTGTCCGAAATTGGAAGGGAATGTATTGGGATATTAAAAACTATAAGAGATAGAATGATGTTTAAATGTGAAAAATTGTAGGCCATTTAAATGCACATTTAATGCCGTTTTGATGACGGCTGTATCTTGATTGGGTTTTAGGATATTTTAAAAAACTAAAAATGTGTATTTAAAAAAAAAACATGCTATAAAATTTTTATTTTTCATTAATTTTAGAATCTGTAAAAACATTATTGAGCAACTTTTTAGGAGCAATGCATCCCTGAATTTAGATTTAAATTTCAAAGTTTCGGTTTTGAGATACCATCATCAACTTTGGTTTTTATTCTGGCAGCCATTTTGTTATTCAGCACATTAAAAGAAAGCTTTTTCCATATAAAATGACGTACAACACTTTATAGAAATATTTTATTGTTAGGTTAAACAGCGTTAAAATTAATTTTTGGCGCCAGTTGGCCATGACTTCGGAGGCCATCAGCTCTACAAACAATAACTAAACAAGATATAATTTTTATCTAAACCGCATTAAATTTGCCCTTGAATGGCCTACAACTTTCCTTATTTAACCATCTTTCTATTTCTTATAGTATTCAATTTCCCAATACAATCCCTACCAATTTCGGACACACTGTATACCGGAAAAGGGTTATGATCACGACTTTAGACCGTTCGAGATCGGGGACATGAGGAGAGGCAAATATTAGGCAAAAATTAGCACGATAGGGTAAAATCACTATATTTAGTCAGCTGATGATCAATCCAGTGATATTTGTTAAAAGATGTGATCCCAAATGGTTTTTATTTTAAACTAGCTTATAGTAAGAACATTTTAAAAGTGCAAATTCGGTACCCTTTGAATAAAAAAAACATAAAAAGGCCGCCTGCAATCGGACTATTCTATACAAAGGCGCCGCTATCCGTACAGCGACGCACCGATACACTGTGATAGAAATCCATTATTTTGGCCAAAAAGCAACTTTGAAATTTTAATGGATCATGCTTGTGTATTTCAAAGTAGATACTTCAAACTACATGTACGCAAAATTATAAAAGGATATGACGACTTTTATTGGGGTAATAAGAAACTTAAAAATGTATTTTAAGTAAACATAAATATACAACATTCAATCTACTTAGTTTATTATTAGCGTTGTTTACTAAAAAAAGTAAAAGAGTTTAAATAATAAGAGCTATTGTTGTGTTTCCGATGCAGTCTCGCGAAGTCTCGCTACTTTTGTCAAAGATTTTTTTACCTTTTTCTTTATCAGTTTTTGTACTTACAATTGCCTTCCTACTTTTTGCTACTTCTGAGTGTAAGGACAGATACACGATTTTTTAGAATTTACAAGGTTTTCCATTTTAAAATTTAATATGTTTTGTCCTACACTGTATATCCTAAAAGATAAAAGCATTCTGATGAAAGATATGGATTCTACAGAATCTACCCAACAAAACAGTTTTTTTATTTATTTTATACGTTAAAAAATAAAAAAGTTGGGAAGATGTATCTCTATTACGCTTCTAAGAATAATTTAAAATTATTTTTCAGATTTGGATGGTCATATTTCGGAAACTAATTGAGATAGACACATGAAATATAGTATTTTTTTAAAGCATTTTAAAATATTTTTTGTGGTGATATAATATTCAGGGTATTCAATTTAAAAAAATTATACCTATTGTCGTACCCTATATATCATATGAGATAATAATCATCGGATTACTGATTAGAATACTACCGAATTAACCAAACAATCTGACATTTTAGTTTATTTTGTACAATAAAAAATAATAATGTTAAGGGGGTGTAAATTTATAATAACATATAATAAGTTTTAGGTTTCCAAAAAGCATTTGTAATAATTTATAATATTTTTCCAGTAAAAAGCACTTCATTTTAAGTTAGACTGGTAAGTTTCAGAATTTTGACCAAAAAATTAATTTCTATCCCATAGTGCGACCAGCTGCATCAACCGGCATATCATAATATTTATGTTTAAAAAAAAACATGTTTTGACATTTAATGTCAAAGTTTTCAGAATATCCGAATATCCTAGAAAAACAGAAAAATATTGAATTTTAAAACCTAAATAATAGTAAGTTTTTATTTTTATTATTTTTATTCCATTTGTCTTGACAACAGTGGCAGATTTGCCACCGAAACGTCGATTTTTAATTATCTTTTTACTTGTTTAAAATTTTTTTGGTTTTTTAGTACAATTAATTTTATTTTGGCGTGTACCCAAATAAATACCATCTATTAAATGAATCCGCCAAACTACAGAACAAAACCCAAAATTATGTTTAGAAATACTAACTACATACCTGTTTGCACATTTTTACATATGTTTAGACAATTTATATCTATCTATCAATATTTCAATTGCTTCTCAATGTAAAAGTAAAAGTCCACTCCGGCCCTGCCTGCAGCTGGACGGAGTCTGCCGGCCAGTAGGAAGATTTATTGGAGGCAATATAATCGGACTATCTACAACTTTGAAAAACCATTTAGGTGTGGTCAGCTGTGATCGTGACATATGGACAAATGGAATATCTCCATCACTTGACAGAGGCTTGGTTTGGTACACAGATGGATTAAAGACGGATGATGGAGTGGGTGCTGGTGTATTTGGAGCAAGGCTTTAAGCAGCTTTTTCCCTTCCACTAGGTAGGCAAGCCACAGTAAACCAGGCAAAAATATATGCTATTCTAGCATGTGTTCAAGAGAATATGAGAAGAGGGTAATCACAACTACACCATTCACATTCCCTCAGACATTCAGGCGGCTCTAAAAGCCTTGGATGCCCATCGTGTAACATCCAAAATCACGATGTAGTGCCTGAAGAATATCAAAGAGCTCGCCGCCAAGAACAACAGGATAGAACTTCTATGGGTTGCCATTTGCAGAAACGTTTAAAACTGAACTTTACAATATTGAAGCATACATCAACTGGCCAGAGCCATGCGAAGGAGCCACAAGGCGATCTTTCCAACTAAAAACTTAAGTCCTCCGGCTGGGGCCTTACATATAATATACAACTGAATTGCACTGACAGGCAAACGACACAGTCTATTCGGAATATACCTAGCGGAATCCCTCTTCCGCATGAACATCTTGGTAGGAATCTACTAAACCTGATAAAGGGCAGTGGACTTCTGTAATAAGGGAGGGGTGCACAATAAGCCAATAGTGCAAACATGGTCGAATGACCAACCCCGCCTTAAACCAATCAACCAAGCAACGAAAAAGCGAGACTGACGCGTCAACCTATGGTGCAAGCTTCTGAGTCATGCGCTCCTAGTCTAAACTCTGCCTGCTAGTGTTTAACACTCTGATACTTAATTGAACGTATCAAGCTGGTACGGAAAGAATGTATGCTTGTGCTTAACAAATTAAGTGTATAAAAACAGTTTTTTTATTTAATACACTCTCCAAAGATGTTAAATAATAATTAATTTAGCATATGTCCAAGTATAGCACGTCACCTGTAAATAATAGTTAGATTTAGTGTTATAATTTAGGTTAGGAACTCCATTTTAATATACTTACTTAATATAAAAGTTAAACAGCTGCAAAAAAACTTTACCTTGTTTTAATATTGTGTAACTGTATTATGCATTTTGTAAGTTTCCTCTTCTATTTTACTATGATTTATAAAATAAATGTAAATAGAAATTAAATAAATATTCAATGTTTTATTTACGAAACTAAATATAATTTGTTGTATAATTTATATATTATTTCAAAGTTTAATTTGAGCTTCAAAAACTTCTCACTACTATGTCCGTGAGAACTAGGTAAATCACATTAAAATTTCAGAAATTTAAAATTTTAAATATCTGCCCGAGGTTGTTGACAGGACAGCAGCTGTGGAGAAGCTGAAGTTTTGGAATATTTATATCGTTAAGACAGTTTCTCTGGGAAGTTTACTGAATTTACCTTCGTGTATATTTTCAATGTGGCTTTTATATTTTTACCACCTACTATTTTATTCTTTAATCATGTACTTTATGGAAGGTAGCGTTGAATTATTTGTTGTGTCTTTTTAAATAACTTTTTTATAAAATAATATAAAATATATGTATCAAAAATTAGTTTATATCGTATGACTATGCAATTGGTTGTACAACAGTTTGTAGAACTTAAGTAGATTCGACCATCGAAACGATAATCACACAATCATAGCGTTCTCGCTTAGCAACCTACCAAAAATGTGAGGTTACCATGGTTTCTGAGATGGATGCTAACACAACTTAACAATAAATTAATTAAAATTAAACGTATTAGCCTAATTGTAGATAAATTTGATTTCTTTTGCAACGAAGGTAAATGCATCATTAAGAAAAAAGTCCCGTAAGTTCAGTGCTGTTTAAATCTATTTGACCAAAATTAATAAACCTAGAGAAAAAATATCTATCATAAGCTGTTTTAAAATAAAAATGATAGGCGCAATAGATAAAAAGTTATCATTGGTTAAAAAGAGTGCAAGTTTAATTTGGCCCACACTGTATATTTGTAACGTGAAAACAAGAAGTCTACCTCTACCAGAGACAAGAATGAGACGAGTAACTGGCCCCAACAATTTGTCCATTGTATTTATCTCTTTATGGTTTAACGCAAGTTCCAATAAATAATGTCTTTGTCTTTCATCATGGCAGGCTATCGTAGATGGAGCAATCATCGCTTTGCCCTGGTTGCCAAGTTGTTTACAATTTCTGCATGTAAACTTTAATGTCCTTTTTTGGCTCACATCTAATTAAGAGAAGGAAAATATACCATGAATCGAATATTTTTAACTTGACAACGTTGCTGCAGGTAGTCACGCCGAAATGTTAATCGATATTTGTGTTTGAAATTTTTCAATGGCCGATTTGTTTGGACAGTTTGTTTACATTTTCTGTGATTTATTGTGTTTCGTGGTTTTTTACCTTTAATTGGACTTTGAATATTGACTTTTAATAGTGGTCACAGTGTATATATTAAATTTTTTCTTTTCAACAGATAATTTAAGGTAATATTGACATGGTTCTCTGTAAGAAAAAATCTTTATCAAAACCAAATAAAGGACATTTTTAATAAGGTGTGTGTAATTATTGAACTAAACCCCAATATTTTATATTAATAGGAAACAAAAACAAGTACCTAACATTAAGGGCAAAAATAGCACAGCTATATAATTTGAATTTGGCGGGCAAACGATAAAGTCGACTCACGCGTCATCTGCGTTTGCCTTCCTTGAAGACAGACAAGGAAGGCCCAGCAGCTATCTCTCTCTCGGATAATTTATTTACATTTAGTTGCTCGTCTCATTGTTGTTTCTGCTTCTACCTATACCAGTAAAGGAGATTTTTTTTAAAACACCAAATTTTAAAGACACGAAAAAAATTGTATCATACAATATGGGGTTAGGTTTAATTTAATGGTAATAAATTAACATAATAACTATAGTTTATAAAATTTATTTTTTTATTATTATAGGCAATAACAACTTACAACTACTTGTTTTTTAAGATATCAATAGTTAATTACAATTACCAAAAAAAAAAAAAACGTATGTATATCATATAATATAAGGTTATGCTAGCCAGTAGAAAATCATTATATTAAGTTATACTTAAACATTCTTAAATGGGGTCTTTAATACAATTTTAAAATCTATTTTAATAATAATATGATCATTTTAAATTTGTAAATAACTTACCAATTTATTTCTAACAGTATTAAGTCTAAACAAAATACACAAATGCATATCATCTCTAAGAAACGTTTAATATAGATAATGTATCTAAATAATTTTTTCTTGTTCTTTACACACACACACACATACACAACCTATTCCCAAGAAACAATCTAAATCCCTTCCATCTAACTATAGACCAATTTCAATTCTCTCAGTTCTTTGTAAAGTAATGGAAAAATTAATTAATTCACAAATTCTTAAGTATTAAGTAAGATTTCGCCACAAAGATCTACAGCAGATCTTCTTTCCTTCGTATCACACTGCTGGAATAAGTCTCTTGAGTTTCTAGGTGAGTCCCAGATCGTTGCCCTTGATATATCCAAAGCTTTTGACCAGGTCTGGCATGCCGCAGTTCTTAATAAACTTCCCTCCTATGGTCTTTCAACTAAACTCTGTACTTGGCTCTCTAGTTATCTATCTGATCGACGTACATCAGTTATTGTGGACGGCCATTCTTCAAGCTTTCACCAAGTAAATGCTGGAGTCCCTCAGGGCTCGGTTCTGGCACCAACATTGTTTCTTCTTCACATCAACAACCTTCTGACTTGGAAAACAAACGCAGAGCGATGCAGATATCTCTTTCGCAAGATCTTAATTTAATATTGGATTGGGGCGCCAAAAATCTCGTCCATTTTAATGCATCCAAAACACAATCATGTTCCTTGTCGCGAAAAGAGTCATCAAATACTCATCCTCTACTTATGAGCGGCTAAGTTTTACAGAGCAAAGACACCTTTAATCTTGTGGGCGTCACATTTGAAAGTAACCTTAACTGGCATAAACACATTGTATCTATAGCCACGGCAGCTTCAAAAAAGCTTGGATTTCTCTTTCGAGCCAAAAGTATTTCTCCCCTTCTAATTTATACACTTTATATGTGTCCCAAATCCGACTTCCCTTGGAATATTGTTCTCATATCTGGGGCATGGCGTCCCCCACAACCCTAAGCATTCTTGATTCTATTCAAAGAAGAGCTATTCGTCTCATTAATGATCCTTCACTTACAAAAAGGCTTCCCTCTCTTGCACATCGTCGGGCTGTGGGGATTTATCGCTTTTTATAGGTACTTCCATGGCTTCTGCTCTGAAGAACTGTCCAGTATAGTTCCTCCACTTACGGTTCCCAATAGAGAAACTCGTGGTTCCGCGCGTATGCATCCCTATACGGTCCAACTGGACAAGCCTCGAACTTCCCACTTTGTTCGTTCATTTATCCCTAGAGTTTCTAGGTTGTGGAACCTGCTGCCCGCGGAGGTCTTTCCTTCCCGCCTCCCCCAAATCTTCAAGTGTTTAAGTCCCGTGTCAACAAACTCCCTCTTACCTCGCTTAAGACACCCACGGTACGTTAGTATTTAGGCTTTTAGCCTTCGTGATTTGTCCAAAGATAAAAAAAATATCATATAATATAAAGTTATGCTAGTCAGTAGAAAATCATTATATTATTTGGTTATACTTAACCATTCTTAAATGGTGTCTTTAATACAATTTTAAAATTTATTGCTTAAACTTATTTTAATAATGATATGACCATTTTAAATTTGTAAATAACTTACCAATTTATTTCTAACGGTATTAAGTATAAACTACATACACAAATGCATATATTATCTCTACGTTTATCGAAACGTTTAATATAGATAATTTATCTAAATAATTTTTTCTTGTCTTTCACACACACACACACACACATAAATTTATATTACTTAACTTTAAAACTAATTTTCTAAAAAAATACAACTTTATTTTTTATTAAATGCGTTTTTTTTTGAGAATATAACTTACTTTAGTTTAGCGTTATAAGTATATTTTATTATCTAACGCATTCATTTTTTGGTACTCAAAAATATGACTGGTCATTAAAAATAGTTTAATTAAAAACTTCTAACCACTGGTAGTTTTTTATTTTTAAACCTTTTGATTTTATGTTTTTTGATATGGTACTCCAAAAATAGAGCCCAGAAAACCAAAGAAGAGGACTTGAAAATAAAAACTTTAATTTAAATACAAAACTTTTGTCGACATGTAAAAATTTCTAAATCGACTTTACGTATTCAGTGCCGGTTTCAAAAATAATTTATTAAAAGTTTAAATATGTTTTAAATCACCCTTTCTATTCTTTCTACAAAGAATATACAGATGCCCTAGTTTTTTCTTGGTTTTAGATTTTTTAAATTTTTCAACAATACAAGCAAACAATTACAACCCAAAGTACCATCGACGTTCTTATTTAAAGAAAAGAGACTTTGTAAAAAAATCAGAATGGTGACCCCTTTCAATAAAATCAAGAATCAACAATTATTTCTTCTTAAATGTATTACTTTTACTATGGAAAACAAAAAATAAATTATTTTACTCTACAGATAGCGATAGTGATATATCCTATTTTGTTCTGATAAAAATCATACATATCATAATTTAAATTGTAAATTTTGGAATATTTGGAATTCCCTAAGCATTTTTAATAAAAACACTATTATTTGATTTCAAATTTAAATAAAACACGAATATTCCTTTGTGATAATAAAGCACACCATATTGGTAAGTTTTAAAATGGTAATCATAGATCATTAAAATTATTTAAAAGCTTCGTGATTGAGATGTCATTAGAATGGGAATTTAGTATAAAATTCAAATAAAAATATATGTTTTTTTTAAATTAAAAATTCTTAAATTATTCTTAATTTGCTCCCAATTAAATTAAAAATTGAAATTACACAATGGCTATCGTAACATTTACCGCCATTTATTACCGAACTAAAATTACAGTCAAGCTCAATGTATTAATTTGACGTTTCGCTATCCCTGCCATTCTTCCACAATTCTACGCCGCAACATGCGGGCCGATTCGATCAGAACGAGATCAGGGTCTGCCGATTCACCGCTTCCGCCTTCAGTCGGATGACGACACGAACAACTCACGCCCGACCCCGAAGATTTCTCATGCTTTTAATTTCCTAGGGGCGGCTAGTCCGTTTCTACACCTGTATCAATAAACTGAAATAGTTTTTACTCTCTTGGTACATAAAAAATCTGCGACTTACTAGATTAAGAAAACAGATTATTTAATGAATTATCCACTATGACTTTCTCCCCAGATGCGTTTCACCCACCCTACAGAATTAGTCAATAGAACAGCTTTAATAATAATAATAATAATAATAATAGCTTTACTGCCCAACAAGAACCCATTTACAGAGCAATTTACATAGCAAATTATGAAAATAACAATAATAATACTCATAATATATATAATAATAATAATAGAACCAATAAACTATTTAACAAAGAATTCAACAGTACAAACAACATTCAAAAAAAAAAATTATATTAACTACATTTGGTTTTCCTTTTCAGTTCATTTTTAGTACAATTAAAAATATCACAGTCCCTTGGAATCCTATTAAAACTGGCACACATAAAATTGACGGGCGATTTTAGCATTATATTAGTCCCAGCTCGTTCACACATAAAGGTTACAGAGTTTCTAGCGTTCAGTCTAGGGACAAAAAAATTAATTTGATTTAGCAGGTCAGGACAATCAACCTCATCGTGCAGCAATTTAAACAAAAAGGTCATGGAGACAGACACCCTCGTAGTTTTAAGCTGTCAAAACTAAATTTTTCCAACAAAACATGGTAATCTGAGCCTCGCTGTGGATAAATCCCATCTGTTTTAAAATTTAAAAACTTTAGAAACCTTTTATGGACTCTATCTATATTATTTATGTGACAATCATAGTAAGGATTCCAAATCAGTGAGGCATATTTAAGTTTCGAACGCACATATGTACAAATGAGGGTTTTTAGCCTCTTGAATCACTAAAATTCTTACTATTGCGCACAATGAAGCCAAGTGTCCGACCCGCCGCATGAATTATCTGGTTGATTTGGTCAACGAAAGTTAATTTCGAATCAAACACAACCCCCAAATCCCCCAGCTCTTTTCAAAACTACTCCCGATATGGAATAGGGATACTGAAAAGGATGCTGCTTACGAGTGTAAGTAACTACTTGACACTTAGCTGCATTAAGACTGAGTTTGTTTTCTTCGCACCAACTGTGAATGTAATTTAATTGTTGTTGTAGTCGTGCACAATCAGTATAAGTTTCAATGGGCAAAAATACCTTAAGATCATCTGCAAAAAGCAACTTGTCACACTTAATGACTTGACATAAATACCCATTATAAATTACAAATTGTTTCCTATTAGTTAAGTAAGATTGAAAACATTTCAGAGTTGGGTTATCAAATCCAAACGCCCTCGGCGTATTAAGTAAAACCATGTGCGAAATTATGTCGAAGGCCTTGGCAAAATCTGTATACATCCACCTGTCCCTGTTTATCCAAAATTTTAGACAGTAATTGTGTTAAGTATGCCATATAACTACCGACTAAACAAATCAAATAACAAAAAAGACGATACACTCTAATCCACATATTAAATCCGGATCTGGAAGGAGGTACTTCATATTATGCCAAACTTTCTTATATTTTCCTTAAAAACTTTCGAATAAGAAGTATACCTGTCAGTAAAATGTGCATTTTCTGCCAAACTTAAAGCACACTCAAAGTTTTTTCAGTAAAAATGTAAATTTATTTGTTTAAAATACGAAAAATACACAAGGCAATAAAAATGCAAAAGCTGGATAAACTTCATAAGCTTTTCAATAATTTTCGGATAATAAATTCCAAATTTTTATAAAAAAAAAAGATACTTTTCCCGAAGATGGGTTATAAGTAATATTAACATACAGAGTGTTAATAAAGCATGCAAGTATAAAAAAGTTTTAACATAAATGCGCAAATTCCTCGTTCTCAAGATAGAGGCAATTTAAACTTTGTTTTTTTGGAAATATTTTAAATATTCTTAATTTATTTTTGTTGTAGTTTAATGGCATATTTATAGCATTAGGAGCTTTATTAAAAATCATATCCTTAACCTGAATACACCTCACAGATGGTAGTAAGACAAGCCTATATGGCTCTATTCCAAAGCCGCATTATGTATGGAATCCTTTTTTGGGGTAACTCAACTAATTGGACATCAGTCTTTAAACTACAAAAAATGGCTTTGCGGACTATTGCGGGTGTAACAAGCAAGACTTCTTGTAGAGAATATTTTAGGAAATTTAACATACTGACTCTGCCAGGACTATACATACACCAATGCCTTTTGTATGTCAAAACCAATCCAAACACATTTAGTACTCATAGTTCTGTTCATGATTATGACACAAGACATAGAAGTAAAGTGATAATACCCACTCACCGATTGACATTAACACAAAAAATTTCTCTATAACTTCAATAAAGTTATTTAATCAGCTTCCACAAAAAATTAAGAATTTTGGTCTAAATAAATTCAGAACTTCAACAAAAAGTTATTGATAGAGATATGTCCATACAATTTGGCAGAATACTATGAGTTTAATTTTAATAATGGATTGTAGTTGCTTCATGGAATTTTATTCTGTGTTACAATTTACCTTATGTCACATTTTAATTGTTTTATTTTATATTTTAATATCTTTGTAACTATTGTAAATATTTAAATTTTACTGTAATTTATTGACGATGCTAAAACGTCAGTGCAAGTATATGTATATGTCACCATATGTATATATCTATGTACTATAAGTTATTGAACAAATAAAGAATATCTATCTATATCTATCTATCTATCTATTCAACACTACTTGATTGTATTCATTAAGTCTAGTGGCGTCTGGTGCAGCTTCTGAACGAATATTTCTGACAAAAAAATGTTCGTCACTGACTTTTCTGCATTTTTTATTTTTTTTTTTTTTTTGACTAAGCACATACAAATAAAGCTTTTTGGTTTTCTAATATGTTTCTGTATCGTAGTAAGTTGTTAGTAAAAACAATCAAATTAACTTATTTGAATACCAATAGAACAAACAAAAAATACAAGTCTGGCATGACGCACTTCTTAATAAACTTCCCTCCTATGGTCTTCCAACTAAACTCTGCTCTTGGCTCTCCAGTTATCTTTCTAATCGACATATATCAGTCATTGTTGATGGCCAATCTTCAAGCTTTTACGAAATTAATGCTGGAGTGCCTCAGGGTTCAGTACTAGCACCAACTTTGTTTCTTCTTCACATCAACGATCTTCTTTCTTCCACAACCAATCCCATTCATAGTTATGCTGACGATAGTACCCTTCACTCCACTTTTCAGGTTCTCAAACCAATCTCCCAATCCGACTTGGAAAGCAAACGCAGGGCGATGCAGATGTCTCTTTCACAGGATCTCAATTTGATATTGGATTGGGGCGCCAAAAATCTCGTTCAATTTAATACATCCAAAACACAGTCATGTTCCTTGTCGCGAAAAAAATCATCAAACACTCATCCTTTGCTTATGAGTGGCCAGGTTTTGCAAAGCGGGAACACGTTTAACCTTGTTGGCGTCACATTTGAGAATACCCTTAACTGGCATAAACACATTGTATCTATAGCCACCGCGGCTTCAAAAAAGCTTGGATTTCTTTTCCGAGCCAAAAAGTATTTTTCTCCTTCCAATTTATACACTTTGTATGTGTCCCAAATTCGACCCTCTCTGGAATATTGTTCTCATGTCTGGGGAATGGCATCCCCTACAACCCTCAGCATTCTTGATGCCATTCAAAGAAGGGCTGTTCGTCTTATTAATGATCCTTTACTTACTCAAAGACTTCCTTCTCTTGCCCATCGTCGAGCTGTGGGAGATCTATCGCTCTTCTATAGATACTTTTACGGCTTCTGCTCCGACGAATTATCCAGTATAGTCCCTCCTCTTGCAGCTCCCAACAGAGAAACTCGTGGTGCCGCGCGTATGCATCCCTATACAGTTCAATTGGTCAGACCCCGAACTTCCCATTTCGTTCGTTCTTTTATCCCTAGAGTTTCTAGACTGTGGAACCTACTGCCAGCGGGGGTCTTTTCTTCCCCCCAAATCTTCAAGTTTTTAAGTCCCGTGTTAACAAACTTTCTCCTACCCTGCTTAAGGCACCCACGGTACGTTAGTATTTAGGCTTTCAGCCTTCGTAGATTGTCCAAAGATTTAAAAAAATTACTTATGCCCAGTTTTACTATTGCGAGTTCAGCTTAGGATCAGTTGAACTCAACTGGTGGTTGAACCTTCCCATTTAAAACATATTTCCGTCACTTTTGGCCTTTAATTGACAGCAATATATTTTAAATGGGCAGGTTCCTATGCTGAACTCGCAATTGTATGTTGGGCATTAATATCATAGAAGAAAATAATCAGTACTATTCATATTTTGTTAAAAATTTTCGAAAAAATATAATTTCTTAAGATCTTAAAGCCCTGTAGTTTAAAAAGTATGACTATTTAAATTATTATTTTCAAACATTCCTGTAAAATTAAAATAAAATTAATTTCCGCCAAATCGATTTTAATAATAAATTAGGTGGTCGCAAACGGAACTGCGGAACACTAAGGACCCTCATTGATTACACCTTTTCGCCGTTTCTATGACAACTAATCAAAATAAGTGTTAGTTTCGCCACATCCCAAAACATATTATTAGTGATTGTGCTAAAATTATAATAGTTTTTTGAGAATAAATGGCATGTAAGCTGTAGATTTGATTTAATTAAAACGATCAGTTTGAATACCTATTGAATTTTAATGTATTTTAAGAAAATCAAAAATGTTAATAATTTAATATTATTTGTTATCCATTTTCTCTAAAAATATTTTAATGGATTACAAAGCTTTATTTTAAATCTGAAATAATTTATGTAGTTCTTAAAGTTTACTAGATAAAGATTATATTTCAAATTAGGTGTGTCTCATTGGAATAAGTTAATTGCATGATATTATTTAAAGGTTGTTATTATCCCTTATCTTAAAAACTACTAAAATATTTAACCAAAAAATTTAGGGAAATTAAAGAAAATTAGCTCTTGCCGTATTTTTCTTGCATGCAAGAAAAAATAGTTATTTTCTAAGCTGTTTTTACCATTTAAAAACTTCTTTGCTTGAAACTTTAGTTATTGTAATTCTTCTATCTGCGCAAGCGCACTTTTTGTTTCTAAAGATTGCTACACAATTTTTTTTATTCAAGAAGAACACGACAGGTGCGTTTTTTTTGCAGCAGTAAAACTACAATTTTGTTTCTTATTTTAGTGATTTTTAAAAACCAACCTTAAAAAAATGTCAATATACAATTTACTTAAGTGTTGAGTGTTGGTTAAAGAATATTTTAAAAAACAATTTAAAAAATTATTGTGTTTTTTTATTTAATACTTTAAGCTGTTTTTACAGTTTGAAAGTTTTCTTGCATGACAATTTTTTTGCTGCAATTTTTCGATCTGCGCACGCGCACTTTTAAATTTTAAAAATTAATGCAATTTTCTTTCATGCAGAAAAATATAACACCCGATATTTTTTTGCAACAAGCCTGCAATTTTGGTAAATATTTTAGTGAAAAAAAAATATCATTAGAAAAAAAACTTAACCTAGAACAGCGTCAAGTGTTGGTTAAAAAATATTTGTAAATAACAAATAAAAACTTCATTTGTTCTTTTATTTTTTCTTAGAAATTTTAGAAAATCATTAAATAAGTTGTTTTTTAATTTAGGTAAGTTGGTACACCTTATTATCAAAACCACTTGCTGCAAGAAATTTTAAACCATAAAGCTGTTTTTACAATTTGAACGTTTTCATGCTTCAATTTTTCTATCTGTGCACGCGCATTTTTCTCTTATTAAAAATTGCTGCAAAATGCGCATGTGCAGATCGAAAAATTGCAGCAAGAAAAATGTCATGTAAGCAAATTTTCAAATTGTAAGGCAAGGGCAAGATCTCTCTCTCTCTCTCTCTCTATTTTTTTCTTGGTTTTGGTCCCTTCAGGTCCAATCCACCACTCTCCCCTTCGGGACTATGCTTTCCAGGGCTTCGTTGGCGGAAAATCTGGATAATCGAGCTCGTAGCTTCCAGAAAGTCCAAAAAGAAAACAAATAATTCAACAATCGATGCAATGCATAAATTGTCGGCTGTCAAACCAAGATCTGCTACTGGTGTTACGTATAACCTTCACTTTCACTACTGACAGTCCCCATGGCACGCCCATCTATTTCCCGCCATTTGAGAACAAGGGCAAGATCGCGAAATGCAACGAAATTAAAATTGTTATATTTTTTCCACGACCATATAAAAATTTCCCAAAATACCTTTTATTCATGTTTTAGTAATCTAAACTTATTAATTTTAATTTTTGCAGCACAGCCATTACATTGCAACAAAATATCATAGCCTCCTTATTTGTTAAGGGACAATTATTATCCTCTTTATAACTATGCATTTATTATTTAATTTTAGAAAATTGTACGTACTTACTTTTTGTAGAAATATTACTAAAAGAGTATAAATTCCTTTTCAATTTCTTAGTCAGCCAAATTCATTATTACTATTAATTTTCAATAATTTCTGTTAAATTTATTCACAAACTGTCAAATTTTAAAACTAGTGACAAATGAACTAAAAAAAATAATGACGAAATCAAAGGTATCTTGATCGTTTGGTTCAGTTGATGTCGCGTTTACTGTTACATTGCATAAATTGATATTTAAGTTTATTGTAGTAGGCATTGAAACAAAATACCAATTCCAAGTGTGAAAAAAGCTTCGAACTATTAAAAAAGTTACTTTTTTAACACATTATGTAGTGTTCTAGAATGGACTACTTTATCTTCATGTCACGATTAAAAAAACACAATTTTATTTAACGGTCGTGAATTTTTTTTTTAATTTGTTATATATAATATTCTTTAACCAACACTCGACACTCGTATAAGTTTTTGTCTAGTGACATTTCTTTTAAGGATGGTAAATTAAAAATCACTAAAAAATTACCAAGTTTGCAGGCTTGTTGAGAGAAAATTATCTTGTGTTATATTTTGCTTACATGAAAGAAAAATTGCAGCAATTTTAAAAAACAGAATAGTGCGCATGAGCAGATAAAAACAAATACGCAAGAAATCTTTTAAACTGTAAAAACAGCTTAAGAAACTTTTTAACTGTAAAGAAACTTTAATAACTAAAGATTGCAGCTGCACGAGATATACCAATTGCTTTAAAAAACCTCTACAAACAAACATTTTTACTAATTTTTTTTTTTAAATAAGGTTTACCATCTTATTAAAATTTTTAAAGAACTGAATATAAAATATTAACTTAAAACAACTTAGCCCTCCTCTACTTTCTCTATATCTATTATTTTTGAATGACTTTAATTTTGTATACAGGGTGCTAATTTGAAAAGGTACTATCCTTAAGTCAGCCCCTATGGAAAATCTATATCGTATCGTATAAAGTGCCCCCTGAGCAGGGGCGGTTATATATCATCATTAAATGCCGTAGGAGTGTTTAGGTAAAAGAAAAATCGGTTACAAAAGATGTGACATAAAGGAGGGGGATGCATGGCCCCCATGGCCCCTCCTTAAGACCGCCCCTGCCCCTAAGAAACATAGTTTATGTGTTTTTGCATTTTTTCATATTTTTCTAAGGGGCTGATGTATTAAGGGTGGTACTTATTTAAATTGACACACTGTATGTATTATTTAAACAAAAATATGTTTTAAAATAAAATAGATTAGTAAACCGAGCACATTTCTAAAAATACATTAAAATTGCATCCAACAGGGTTATTCGGAAAACTTAAAACATAAAGTTTAAAACTTGCGATTTCCGTGAGATAGGAAAAAGCTTTTGCAAAGTTATTACATTATTTGGCGATTTCCTAGTCGAACTCAAGTGTATTTCAGTTTTGTGACGTGATAAAATTGGTACATCCCCTTTTGTAGGGCGTACACGAGCAGTTTTTATAAGGGTAAGTATACAACATATTATTACTAATGCACCACGTGTAGGTGACTTCAGATTTTTTATTAGGTTAAGAGTTAAAAAAATTTACCTTAAGCCCATTTTTATTTGGAAATGTGTAGTTTAAAAAAAAAGTAAGAAAAAAACAAAGTAGAATACATAAATAGTTTGCAATTTTGTATAAAAATATTTTTTTATCTTTTATTCATAAAATAAAAAAGCTGTTTGATAACTGTTTAAACATTTCCAATAACCACCACGCAAACATTTCTTGACATATTATACAAAGTATTTAACTCCCTTTAAAGACAGTTAAAAGAAAACATCCTGCTTTTCTCTGCTTTCCACCACGACTTTCTCCCCAGACCAGTTTCGCCTGCCTTACTTGTCAATGTATTTCTGAGACAATAAAAATAAAATGATGGTAAAATTAGCTAGGTTAATTTCGACAATTTCGACCGAAGGTGATAAATTCAAATTTCTCGCTTAGCCGAAATACAAAATTTGACAGATGAGGCAGACCTTGCTTTTGTTTGGCCGCTTTGTGCAATTGTTTTCTACGTGGTTTTCTAGCTTTTTAGTTTTTAAAGAAAAGAGTTTTTAGTAGACATAATTCAGTGTATTCATTACCTAATTAGTGTGTGTTATGTAATAATTGGTGATGGCTAGTCAAGAAGGCGGGTTATTCAAGTAGACTGTTAGGAGCTGTAAACATTTTGTTTAAAACCTTTTAAATTTCTAGTTACCTAAAAATTTAGTTACCTAAAAAATTATATGCAATCAGGGAGTTGCCTTATTAAAAGTTTTAAAGACGTGTTAATAAAAAAATTATATATATTTAATAGTTTTTTTTTGACATTTAACTCATTTAAAATATTTCTCCCTATGTTTTGATCTGAAAATTGAGTATAAGTGTCCCTTAAATACTTACTATTTTAAAGTGTTTTCTTTGATTTACTATCTTTTTTTAAATTTTATTACATACTTATTTTTTTTTGGTTTATTGTTACGGTATAAAAATTTATATTATGTAACTTTTTTATTGATAAAGTTTTCCTGCCTTTTTTCTCATTTTTTTCGATTACAAAATTCTAAATAGGTTATTTAACTTTTGGTGCATTCAACTTATAATACTTGCAATACTTATTTAATGATAAATGCCATTATCCTAAACGCATTTTTTTGCCAATAACTCATTAATGATGGATGCCATCATCCTAAACGCATTTTTTATTATAAATTATTAATGACGGATGCCATCACATTATCTGCAACACGTGGCCTAATAACGGCCAATTGCCCACTTTCGCGTCTTTTTGATACCTTTTTTGCCAATGCCTTGCCATTAAAGAGTGTTGGCAATGCCAGTAAATTAAATGTACAACGCCGGCAAAAATGTTATATGGGTAGGGCGCCATGAAAAAATAGGCGACAGACAGGGGAGTTTTATAAAAGTTTAGGTGTAGGGGGATTTTGGTGAATAATTTCTCCGTGAATAAGGTGCTTTGGAAGCAAATAGGCGCGAAAAGGAGGGCATGACCTTTTATTTTTTTGGTCATCAAATTTTATTTCGGGTGGTGAAAAAAGGCTTCTGGCACTCAAAATTGGCGCTACGAAGGAAAGACATTTTTTGCTATTCTACAATTTTTTGGTGGAAAATAGGTCTCTGAGAATTCTAGCCTAGGGCGCCTCAAACGAGTTATTACGGCCCTGACCTTAAACCCTTAAAAGGGTACACTTAGTCGAATAATTAAAAATACGCGCATCTCTTTGAAATTATTTGAAGATTGATTTCAATTTTCTTGGAGAATATGAAAAAAAAAAATGTTTGTTTTTAATCGCAGTGGTATATGGTAATTTTTAAGATGGTGACTGTAAATTAATATATATTTTTTTAATCTTCGGACAAACCACGAAGGCTTAAAGCCTAAATACTAACGTACCGTGGGTGTCTTAAGCGAGGTAAGAGGGAGTTTGTTGACACGGGACTTAAATACTTGAAGATTTGGGGGAGGAAAGATCTCCGCCGGCAGCAGGTTCCACAATCTAGAAACTCTAGGGATAAAAAAACAAACAAAGTGAGAAGTTCAGGGCCTGTCCAGTTGGACCGTATAGGGATGCATACGCGCGGAACCACGAGTTTCTCTGTTGGGAACCGTGAGTGGAGGAACTATACTGGACAATTCTTCAGAGCAGAAGCCATGAAAGTACCTATAAAAAAGCGATAAATCCCCCACAGCCCCACGATGGGAAAGAGAGGGAAGCATTTCTGTAAGTGAAGGATCATTAATGAGACGAACAGCTCTTCTTTGAATAGAATCAAGAATGCTTAGGGTTGTGGGGGACGCCATGCCCCAGATATGGGAACAATATTCCAAGGGAGGTCGGATTTGGGACACATATAAAGTGTATAAATTAGAAGCGGAAAAATACTTTTTAGCTCCAAAGAGAAATCCAAGCTTTTTGAAGCTGCCGTGGCTACAATACAATGTGTTTATGCGAGTTAAGGTTACGTTCAAATGTGACGCCCATAAGATTGAAGGTGTCTTTGCTCTGTAAAACTCGGCCGCTCATAAGTAGAGGATGAGTATTTGATGACTCTTTTCGCGACAAGGAACATGATTGTGTTTTGGATGCATTAAAATGGACGAGATTTTTGGCGCCCCAATCTAATATTAAATTAAGATCCCGCGAAAGAGATATCTGCATCGCTCTACGTTTGTTTTCCAAGTCAGGTTTAGTGATGGGTTTAGGAACCTAAAAGCTGGAGTGAAAGGTACTATCGTCGGCGAAACTATGAATGGATTTAGTTGTGGACGAGAGTAGGTCGTTGATGTGAAGCAGAAACAATGATGGTGCCAGAACTGAGCCCTGAGGGACTCTAGCATTTACTTGGTGAAAGCTTGAAGAATGGCCGTCCACAATAACTGATATACATCGATCGATCTTTACAATTATCGTGGTTTTTTATTTAAAAGGTCATTTTTAAATTTAATTCATGCACTATTCGATTTAAAAGACATTTTTTGATACAAAATTATGCTAGATAAACAAATAAAATTATAATGTATTATTATTTTTTTATATTTTAGCTACACTATGACGGATATTCCAAAAATTAAAGCAGAAAATCGCCTTAGCACCACTCGGGAGGCAGAATTGCTACAAAGTTTTGTAAGAGTCAATGTTAAAGAGGAACATGAAGAAGATAAACGCTCTGATGACGGTCGGAGAGATGAAACTTCTGCGGAAGGGGAAGGTAGGGTAAGACAGGCACCAATGTCTGCTGAAACTAGTCGAAGATTGTCTAAGCAAATAACTGAAGACACTTTAAAGAAAAAAGGTAAAAATACTTCATGAGCTTCAAATTTAAACGCAGTTTTTGATCAAATACAATTTTAAGGGTGTTTTACAATTTTAACTTTGCGTTTTATTATTTATGTTTAAAAACTTTTTAATGGAAATATTTATAATACGATAAACACAGGTATACATATAGGGTCTTTTAATGAGAGTCATAGTATTTCAAATAGTGATTTCTTGGTTTCTAATCCATATATATAAAATTTTAAAATGTGTTGCTATATTTAGTATAGTGTGCAGTGTGCACAAATAAAGTAAACAAACCTTTTCGAAGGAACATAGCGCTGACAGAGCCTGATTTTATATTTTTTAGATAAATAAAAAAACTGCTAAAACACGTGTCACGTACTTAAAAACATCCGCTTATTTCGCCTCTGTCTTTCCATAAAACCGGTGGCAGGTGGCGTGGAACTAGAAACTCGTCGGGTTAAATATTTTTTGCTGCAATAAATCATTGTTCATAAAAGGGTTTATTTGCTTTATCATTTTTGTGTACTTTGCGGTATTACTTTTAGAATGAATTAAATGTGGACCCATTTATAGCTCAGTTGTGGCCACTCAACATTTATTTACTCGAAAATTGGGTTGCCATCATCGGTACTCTGCACAGTTAACACGCCGCACTGTGGAAAAGGTGAGTTAACTTTGCGTCAAAATTCATCCACAAATTCTTTGAGTGACCACAACTGAGCTACCACTTTGGTATTATTTTTTTTATTATTTTCAACCAGTGTTGGATTTACCAGCAGGCTGGGTAGGCTGAAGCCTAGGGCGACCAATTTCTAGGTGCGGCAGATTGACTTCATAAATTGTTTATTTCGATTTAGAAGCGGAGTGTAGGAGTACAAATAGAAAGTGAGGACCTTTTTTTTCGTCTTTAATTTTTTTTCTCAAATAAAAAATTAGGGGCGGTAAAAATCAATAGCCAACGGGCGGCAATTATGTAAATTCGCCACTGCTTCCAACCGATCATGAGGAGTCAGTCGCTGCATCACACAATACTAAAAATTGTAGTTTAGATGGGTCCACATTTAATTCATTCTAAAAGCGATGCCGCCACGAACACAAAAAATCATAAAGTAAAAAACCCTTTTGTGAACAATGATTTATTGCAGCAAAAATATTCAACCCAACGAGTTTCTAGTATCACGCCACGTGCCACCGGTTTTTTAGTAGGACAGAAGTGAAATAAGAGAATGTTTTTAAGTACGTGAAACGTGTTTTAGCAATGTTTTTTTATTTATCTGAAAAATATATATTCAGGCTCTGTCACAGGCTACGTGCCTTCGAAAGCGTTTGTTTTACTTTATAATTTTTTATGTACTTTACGGTATTGCTTTCAGAATGAATTAAATGTGGACCCATCTATAACACCTAACAATTTAAAATATATGGATTAAAAACCAAGAAATCTCTATTTGAAATACTATATCTCTTATTGAAAAATCCTACATAATATATTTTGATTAAAAAACTTTTCAAAATTCATAAAAATAGAAAACGAGCAGTAAAAATTGTGAGGTATTCTAAAAATTTTATTTTATCAAAACCTGTGTTGTGTGAGCTCCTCACTTATATTACGACTAAGTAACTACCTTTTCTTCTTAGACCCTTACTACTTATGTACAGTCGGTTAAAACAGGGTAAAGTAGCGTAATTAGATACTTTTCGATGTACTTTTTTTCTTAAAATTTAAGAAATCACAAAAACTTTTGAGAATAGCTGAAATATAATATCATATAATATCCAATAATAAATTAATAGTTATTTATTAGATAAGTGAGTTATATTACATATAAGTCACGCAAGAAAAGTTTAACTCTCGAGCCCGAAGGGCGAGAGAGGTAATTTTCTTAAGTGACTTATATGTAATAACTCACGTGTCTAATACAAAATTTTATCCAACACTTTCGTATAAATCGTTTTTAATATCGAAAATAATTTGAAAACGTCATCCATTATTTGTTACTTGTCATTGTCAACACCAGCAACAAAATTTTGTATTGTCTATAATTCACTAGTGAGCTAAAGGGTACTTTAGCTCACTAGTGACTTATAGTACACTTTATATCCTCAAAATCTGATCAATTATGTAGATATTATATGTAAGTGTTGGATAAAATATATAATTTGGTTTTTATTTTATTTTTTTCTATCTTAAATCAAAAAACACTTTTTTTGGCAATCTCTTAAGGTCCACGAAATGGCGGTTATAAATTTTAAAATTTAACGTTTCGTCTTTAAAAACCATTCTATTCCCAAGAATGGATCTAAATCTCTTCCATCCAACTATAGACCCATTTCACTCCTCTCAATGCTTTGTAAAGTAATGGAGAAATCCATTAACTCGCAAATTCTTAGGTACTTAGAAAAACATAAAATTTTACATGACAGGCAATACGGATTTCGTCACAAAAGATCTACAGCAGATCTTCTTTCCTTCGTATCACACTGCTGGAATAAGTCTCTTGAGTTTCTAGGTGAGTCCCAGATCGTTGCTCTTAATATATCTAAAGCTTTCGGCCAAGTCTGGCATGATGCACTTCTTAATAAACTTCCCTCTTACGGTCTTCCAACTCAACTCTGCTCTTGGCTCTCCAGGTATCTTTCTAATCGACGTATATCAGTCACTGTTGATGGCCACTCTTCAAGCTTTCACGAAATTAATGCTGGAGTGCCACAGGGTTCAGTACTAGCACTAACTTTGTTTCTTCTTCACATCAACGACCTTCTTTCTTCCACAACCAATCCCATTCATAGTTATGCTGACGATAGTACCCTTCACTCCACTTTTCAGGTTCCCAAACCAATCTCTCAACCCGACTTGGAAAGCAAACGCAGGGCGATGCAGATATCTCTTTCTCAGGATCTCAATTTGATTTTGCATTGGGGCGCCAAAAATCTCGTTCAATTTAATGCATCCAAAACACACACACACAAAACACAAATCATGCTCCTTATCGCGAAAAAAATCATCAAACACTCATCCTTTGCTTATAAGTGGCCAGGTTTTGCAGAGCGGGGACACATTTAACCTTATGGGCGTCACATTTGAGAATAACCTTAACTAGCATAAAAACATTGTATCTATAGCCACCGCGGCTTTAAAAAGCTTGGATTTCTTTTCCGAGCCATAAAGTATTTTTCTCCTTCCAATTTATACACTTTGTATGTGTCCCAAATTCGATCCTCTCCGGAATATTGTTCTCATGTCTGGGGAATGGCATCCCCTACAACCCTCAGCATTCTTGATGCCATTCAAAGAAGGGCTGTTCGTATTATTAATGATCCTTTACTTACTCAAAGACTTTCTTCTCTTGCCTATCGTCGAGCTGTGGGAGATCTATCGCTCTTCTATAGATACTTTTACGGTTTCTGCTCCGACGAATTATCCAGTATAGTCCCTCCTCTTGCAGTTCCTAACAGAGAAACTCGTGGTGCCGCGCGTATGCATCCCTATACAGTTCAATTGGACTGGCCCCGAACTTCCCATTTCGTTTGTTCTTTTATCCCTAGAGTTTCTAGACTGTGAAACCTGCTGCCAGCGGAGGTCTTTCCTTCCCCCCAAATTTTCAAGTTTTTAAGTCCCGTGTTAACAAACTTCCTCTTACCCTGCTTAAGACACCCACGGTACGTTAGTATTTAGGCTTTAAGCCTCTTGGATTGTCCAAAGATAAAAAAAACCAGCATCATTTTTTGTTTATATTGGACGATGGAATAAGAGCCGGTATTTTAGACACCTTATGTTGACATAATTTAGTGGTGGTGTATGATAATGCTAATATTATAGATGCTAGTGTACTTATAATTTAATTTTTAGGTAAAAGAAAACGTCGGAAAAATGGTTCACGACAAGAAGAAATCTACTGCGACAAAGATAGAGCTGCAGCAGTCAACATGGGCTCCAAAGACATAAAGCAGTCTTTAAAAATCAAGAGAAAAGAGGACAGGTCAAAAATTTTGCAAATACCCGAGGAAGCGGAACCAAGCACATTTTTGGCTTTAGGAAACTACGAAATGTGTCGTGGAGATTTACAGATAGCAGTTGATTTTATGTCTAAGGTGCACTTACATAATTTATGACCAAGTATATTTTGAAAAGTGTGTTATTTGTTCCTATAATATGTAGTATGTCATTTAAAGTTGTAAACAATATTAAAGCGGTATAATAAAAATAAGCTAAATAATCACGGACTAAAAACCCCTGCACTCTTTGACATCATCTGGGCAAAATAGTTTGCTTCCTTGCTTAGGTATTCTTCCTTAATTCACTTAGTCTGCCACCTTATGATATATAGTACACTCCAAAATTCCTAGGGTGCGTCTTTCTGCAAAATTTACTTATTACCACTCCTTAAGGAAAAAAAGCTCTGCTTAGAATTTTTTTCTACTTTTACAGCAGCTTTTACAATATCGTGTTAATTATGTGGTTAAAATCCCAGCTAAACTTTAAAAGCTTTCAAATACATCGTCACCTAAATTTAAAGTACATTCATACTTATTCCGTTCTCACTTCTTGAGGCCAATAAACAACCTTTTTGGTCCCCTATTGTCGGCCGGCGCTTTAGCCAGGTGTTACCTGCTATAAAATTTGAACGGAACAGGGTGGAATTTACTTTTTTATAGGAAAAAATAGAAACACATTGATAATCACATATTTTATTAATAATAGGAACAAAAATATTATTTATAAAATATACCTAGGGATACTATAATTTATTTTTTTAAACATTGTCATCAGGTGACTAACTGACGACTTTCTAATAGCGTTTTTCGACATCTCTTTCGTTTATATTGTCGTTTAATGTTTATGGAGAATGACAAAGAAAGAATATAATTTACTTGTCGTTGATCATTGCGTCAAAAAGTCACGTGATGGCAATGTTTAAAAAATAAATTATACCTACTTAGTCATTTAAAAAAATATATAAATTAAAAGCTTTTAAAAATACAATATACAATATAATAGCGTGCATAAATTCTTAAATAATTGCTGTGGTGTCGCTTGAACAAGGGTGTTTGTTTAATTGCCTACTATGTTTTGCCAAAAAGTCCACTCCGGCCCTGCCTGCAGCTGGACGGAGTCCGCCGGCCGGTAGGAAGATTTATTGGAGGCAATATATTCGAAGTCCTTAAGTCAGAACTGTATAAGTATGAATTTACTTTACCAAATATGGTTTGCTTCTAGGGTAGGAGTATACTAACTCAAGGATTCTCGATACTATAAAAGTCGCTCTTAGTACCAAATCAGAATTACCAGAAATAAGCGTTATAAAGAACTGTAAAAAGATAAAATGAGAATTTACTTGATCAAGTTGTGTAATTGATTTTTGGATCACCTTATATAAATTATAAATTTGTCGTGGTAATTTATTAAACTTCCTTCTATCTTTTTTTTTTTCTAATTGACATCCTGTATGCAACTTCTTTTTCTAAAAACTGGTATTATTTCATTTTTATTCTTAAAGTAAAACCTTATCATTTATGTCAATAACCCTTTTCCAAAACATACATATACTATCAAAAGATTTATTTGAACCGAAAAATTCTTAACCAAACAAATAATTTCTTTAAAAACTCAATATTAACATTTCTAATCTCTTCCAGGCATTGGAGCTCAATCCGTCGGAAAAGAATTCCCTCGTTGCCAGAAGCAAATGTTACATTCTACTAGGTCAACCAGAAAATGCCTTAAAAGACGCCGAATCTGCCCTTCAAGTCGATAAAAGTTTCATAAAGGCGATTTATCAGAAAGCGGAGGCCCTCTATTATCTTGGAGATTTCGAACATAGTTTGATGTATTATCACAGAGGATTGCACATACGCCCTGACCACGAGGGCTTTAAATTGGGGGTGCACAAGAGCCAAAAAGCCATTGAAAACGCTATTGGATCCTTTATGAGTGGTAAAAAATCGAAAAATTCTACACCGAAGGGAGGAATGTCGAAAGAATCCCTTACAAGGCAAACTCCACCTATAAATACAACAAAATCCAGTCAGAGGTCTACACCGTTTGGTCAGGGTAGAGCTAAATCCTCAAAACCAAGTAGGTTACTAAGGGAACTTGCACCGGACAAGGATTATTTAGACAATTTAATGCATAATCCTGATATAAAATGTAAATTTAAAGAAAACGACAATACTATCGAGAAATGCATTCAGGAAACTGTTGAATATTTAAATGCAAGACAAGAGTTTTGGAGGCAACAGCTTCCAAAACATTTAAAATAAATATAGTTTCGTTTTGAAGCGTTACTTCTTAGTTTAGGTAAAAAAACTATTTTAAAGTATTTGTCACCGTATAATAAGAAATGTATAATATATTAAATGTAACAAATATTAACTAAATATTAGGTACAATAAAATGTTTGATGTTTATTTTAGCAATTTTTAAAACATTGAGGACGTTCCTTGGTATCTAAAGCACACCAGTGCCGTATTATCCATTAGGCTGACTAGGCTACAGCCGAGAGCGCCATAAAAAAATAGGCGCCAGACAGGGGAGTAATAGGCGCAAGACAGGGAGTTTTTAAAAAGTTTAGGTCGGGTGGGGATTTTTGATGACTCATTTCTCTGTGAATAAGGACGTGCTTTGGAATGAAATAGTCGCGCGAAAACGAGGGAATGACCTTTTTTCTCGGTTAGTTCTGGTTTCTTTTGGGAAATAGGCGCTCCGGGAATTCTAGTCTAGGGCGCCTCAAACAGTTAATACGGCCCTGAAGCACACCAATTATAGTCAACGGCTATTGGTTTTTTCTTACTCAATAGTGCTGTCTTTCTTTACCAATATTTTTTTTTAGTTTAATAAATATAAACCTTTTATTAATTTGATCTTGGTATAATACGTTATAGACCGTAAGCCAGATGCAAAATTTGATTATATCGATTTTAATTTTTTCTGACTTTATTTAAAGAGATATAAAAACTAATAACACTTTTTTATTGGCACTTTTTAGCTACTACATGATGGTATTTTTAGATTTTATACCCGACGTTTCGTTTTCAAGAAACCATCATCAACTTAATTTTTTATATGGCTTGAAAAAAAGTACACATCTGATCCCATTTTTTATTACAAATTCAACGATGTATCACATGTCATATTTTAATTTTTAGTTAAAAGAAAAATTGCATTTTTCTATTTCTTTCAAGTTATTTTTAAGTAGGCCTTGCAAACAAATGCTTGTACGTTAATACCTGTTACCGTATCTGCAACATAATTAATTATCATTATAAAATAGTATTTGTCGTTATTACCCTGTTTGTCAAGTTGTTGTTTTTAGAGCAATAATTGTTCTTATTGTTACTGTTGTCTTTATACGCAATACGCATTACTAGGCTCAACAAAATCCGCGTGTTAAGAAAATATCGAAACATCAAAAACGTTTTGAGTTTAATATGTGGTGTGGAATTTTAGGAATTAAAATACCAGGTCCATGTATTCACCATAATTCATTTACTGCAGAAATGATACCTTCATTTATTTTAGCAGCACAAAATGTAGCATGTTAGCATGTTAAACTTATCTTCATGGCTATAATGGGCCATCCTGCATATTCGAATTGTACAGGGTGCTCCAGAAAAGGGATCAATATTAGACTTGTGTTTTTTAATGGGACACCCTGTATATTAACTCATTTTTGGATTATAGGAGTAAAAATAATGTATGTTTTTATCAGCGATCCGTATACCAAAACTGAAAGGTTTTTAGGATATTTAGGATTTTTGAAAAAATTCTGAGAAAAACAAAATTTTAATATATCTTACCTTACTTATGCTTAACTTTTTAAATTATATTAGATTGCTTAACAATTAAGTGTATAATCACCAATCACAAAGATAGGAATTAAAAAAGTAGACAAAATGTATGTTATTTTAGAAAAGTAGTTTTCAAAAAAATATGTTTTGACAAATAAAAACCCTCCTTCAGTATTATAATTTTACTTTATTTTTCTGTGTTAAAATAAAATACTCTATATACCAACATGACGAACACTGTTTAAATAACTTTTTAACACACATTAATACACAAGAACCAACTATTAAGTTTACGGTAGAAAAAGAAAACAACTCACAACTACCATTTCTTGTCATTTTAATAAAAAAGATTTAAACAATTTTGAAACAAAAATCTACAGAAAGCCTACACATACAAATAGATACTTAAATTTTAACTCAAATCACCCAATAATGGTTAAAAAGGGAGTTGTAAAAAGTCTATTTGATAGAATTAAAGTCATTTGTTCTAATCAAAATATAAATATTGAAAAAGATTATTTAAGAAATATTTTAATTCAAAACAATTATCCTCTTGATTTTATAAATAATTGTTTCCTTGAATTTCAAACTCCAGTTATAAGACAAAATCAAAATAGACCTATTACAAATTTATTTTTACCATACATTCCCTGACTATCAAATAAAATTCAACGAATAGGAAATAAATTTAATATTCGCACAATCTTTAAAACACAAAACACAATCAGATCTCAATTAACAAAAACAAAACCATACAACTTAAATGAAAATACAAAAATGTCATTTATAAAATACCTTGCGAATGCAATAAGTTTTATATAGGTGAAACTTGTAGACCATTAGCCAAACGCATAAAAGAACACAGATCATGTATTAAAAACACAGAATTTCATAAATCAAAAATCTGCCAACACGCATTTGATAACAATCATAGAATAAACTGGGATGCTTCGAGCATTTTAGCAAAGGAAACTTGTTCTAAAAAACGCAAAATCAAAGAAAGTGCGTATATATTATTAAATAAAGATAATTGTGTAGCATCAATTTCAGTTAATTTAAATAACACTTGGTTGCCTTTGCTTGATACTGAAGTATCTTCAGGAAGACTAAAAATTAACTAACTATTCACTTTTTTTGTAAAATAAAGAATCAATACACCAGCAACCAGTTATCTATGTCACTATGACACTATAACCAAACAAACATATTTTGACATTTAATGTCAAAGTTTTCAGAATATCCTAAAAAAACATAAAAATTTTAAATTTTAAAACCATAATAATAGTAAATTTTTATTTTTATTATTTTTATTCCATTTATCTTGACAACGGTGGCAGATCTGCCACCGAAACGTCGATTTTTAATTATCTTTTTACTTGTTTATTTTTTTTTTTTTTGGTTTTTTAGTACTTTTAATTTTATTTTGGCGTGTACCCAAATAAATACCATCCATTAAATGAATCCGCCAAACTACAGAACATATCTTCAATTAAAATACTCAAGTTACAAAAGTCTTATAGCACAGAATTTCTAAGTTTAAATTTTATCAGCACACAGCCAAGGTAAACAAAAACTAGAAATCCCGTAGACACAGAGACAACAATTTAACGAGGGTTCGTTTTCTATCTAAGTTAAAATAATTAAATAAACAGAAGCTTGCTGATAGTGAATTAACTAAAGAGAAAGCAAATTTGCTAAGATCGTACTCTAAACCGGCAAACTTTAGTATTGTAATACCAAAGAGTAAATATTAGGGCTGGCAAAAACCGGAAAAAAACAAAACCGGTTAACCGGTTTTAACCGCATCCGGTTTTTTAAAAACCGGTTAACCGGAATATTTAAAAACCGGTATTAAAAACCGAAAACCGAGAACAGTTTTCAAAACCGATACACCGAAATCGGTTTTTAAAACCGAAAACCTAAAACGGTCTTTAAAATAGAAAACGGTTCTCAAAACCGAAAAAGGCTTTTCTAAACCACAGTTAACAGAAAATCGGAAGGTAATTATTCTCTATTAATCGTTTTTGCGTTGATTACGGATTTGTCCATGAGCTGTGGTATTAAGTGATAATCATTATTCATCCTAGAATATTCTTCAAAAGAAATTGTTTAAATATAAATAAGAATAAAAATATAACATCCCTGTTAATAAAATGCAAGATTCTAAAAGGTGATGTAAAAATTCCATACATACATACATAATTTATTTTTTTCTCTTTATTTAAAATTGGTATTCTATCTTCGGTGTTTTTTCTTGGTTTATTGGTTAATAAAAAAACAGAAAAGGAAAAGTGGTGATTTTTAAATTTTAATTTAGTGTATTATTATAGTAAGTTGTAGTTTTTATTTTATAATCCCATTAAATTTGCCCCTTTATTTCAAACAATTCTTACTAGAAACACTTTCTTCTAAAATGCGCCATTTTCTGGTTATTTGCCTGTCTAAAGATAAATGAACCACCCTGTATAATCTGTCAAGCAATATCCGATTTTACAAAATGAACGGTTTTTCTTTTTTAGATATAAACCGCAATTAACCAAAAACCTATTAATTGATATTCGAAGAACCGCTTTTCGATTTTGGTCCGAATATCCAAAAATCGTTATTCGAAAACCGATTTTCTGAAAAACCGGTATTTGAAAACCGCTTTTTTAAAACCGGTTAACCGATAATCGAAAACCGGTTTTTAAAACCGGTTAACCGGTATTCGAAAACCGGTTAACCGGTTAACCGAAAAAACCGGATTCGGTTGCCAGCCCTAGTAAATATGCTGTAGTACAATGAAAGGTGAGGGCCAAAAATTACTGGCCAACATAAATAATAAAATATGAGATATCCTTATGATTTTATTCTTATACAGGTATTTTAGGTATTACAAGAACTATTGAAATTTTTTGATACAGGGTTTAGCAATATAATAAAAATTAGAGTTAATATTGATCAAGTGTACCTAGGATTTCCCAATTATTTTTATTTAAAAATATATCTACAGACTCTTCACGGATGAGGTTTACAAACAAGGTTAGTTTATATTTATAAGGTTGCGACATATCCTCAACTTTTAGGCGGTTCGAGGTCGGGGACGCAAGGAAGGGCACTCCACGGAGAAAAGTTGGCAAGACTGGGTAAAATCAAAGCTGATGATCAATCCAGTGTTTGCGCATTTCGTTTTGCATTGTTTTGGAAGTGATATTTGTTGAAAGATGTAATTCCAAATGTTTTTTATTTAAAATAAAAGAATTTACAACTTAATATTAATTAAAAACTGTTGTATAAACGGTTGTTCTACGAATACAATAAAGTGTATATCTCCGACACTGAACAACATGACCGAAAAATGGGAGATGTGACGTCATAACACGTCAAAGCAATATGGCCGAATGTCGTGACCTTATATAGACCGACTTTGGTTTACAAAAAGACAAATGGACGAAAAATTAAATTTGTCAAAAAGTCATTCTTCACAAAAATTTTTGCGTGTAAAAAATAAATATAATTAATTTACAAAGAGAAAATGTTGATTTTGTATACAGGGTTTGCAAAAATTTGAAAAACATATTTTTCTCCAAACTAAATTACCTTTACTTTTTATTTTTAAGCAGAATATAGTTTAGAAAATGTATTTAGAATAGCATTTTGCATGACTTTATTAATGTTACATGGGTATCAAAAAGTTTCATGAAATTGATTTTAGCAGGGCCGTATTAACTGTTTGAGGCGCCCTATGCTAGAATTATCGGAGCGCCTATTTTTACCAATAAAAAAATTATTCCCCTTCTTTTTGCGCCTATTTCATTCCAAAGCACCTTATTCACAGAGAAATTAGTCACCAAAAATCCCCACCCGACCTAAACTTTTTAAAAACTCCCCTGCCTAGCGCCTATTACTCCCTGTCTGGCGCCTATTTTTTCATGGCGCCCTAGGCTGTAGCCTAGTCAGTCTAATGGTTAATGGCACTGGATTTTAGAGTTATCAAAAATTAATTATTTTCAATTTTTATAGTAAAAACTCTCATAATTTGCTTTTCAAACATTCTGTACCTTAAATTCCTACACAACACAATTTTTTAAAGAAAATTAACATATCGTTTTCGCATATAATTGACTTCAATGAAACTTTTATTACTTTTATCATTTACAATCTTCATTCTAAACAATTTTTTAATGACATTTTGCTTAGAAATAAAGAAATAAAGGTAGTTCAGTCTTGGTGAAAATTCAAGTTTTTGTGAACCTGTATATAAAATCAACATTTTCTTTTATGAATGATTTTTTTAACAATTTGTGAAGAATTACTTTTTTTCGAAAAACTAAATTTTTTGTCCATTTGTCCTCTTGTTCATCCCATCCGTGGACAATCTCGCAGATGCTTAGTGGCCTCAAAAGGAGTATTTTGGCAAAATATATTGGAATTCCTTAAGCGGAAAAAATATTGTTTCGACCAGCCCCCCTTTCCAGAGAAAATTCAAGCTTTAAAGCAGCAAATGTGTCTCATAATTTAAAAAAAATATATAGCCAGTTAAAATTCTTCTCTAAAAATAAGAGTATATTTCGGAAAACAGATATTTTGGAAAATTTGTGGACTTGACAATAAAAGTTTTTTTTATTTTTTTTTTTTCGGGATGGGGAGGGGGAGAGCAAAAGTCGACAAATAACAAAAATATCGCAATTCTATAATAAAATGTTCCTTTACTCTAAACTGATTTTCTTCTCCAGACCAATATCATCCAGTATATTTGGTATAGGTAACTTGTTTCACTTTTTATATAATATAATTTGTAATCATATAGTGCGGCTTTGGTTTTATACATAAAAAGTTCTTCTTTAAAATGTTCAATTTAACACAACAAATTAAAAAAAAGTAATCGAGTTTTACAGAATATCATCTTTTCAAAAAAATAGAAAAACTTACAAGCACGTCAGCGCCTTAAATCACTGATCTCAATGGATTGCCAGTGTTATAACCTGCCTCGAAACAAAATTTACATTTCATGGGCGAAAAACCGGTCTGTAAAAAGCAAGCAGTTGAGAGTAAACGCACATGGCGCCAAACAGACCATCCGCATTATCGGAAAGAATTTGTCGATGGCGTCCTGGTTTTCTGTTCGAAGTAAGGTAGCTAATGAGCGTCACGGTCAGACCGGAACGAAAGGCACGGGTGCCGGTGTTTGTATTTTGCAACGGCTTTTAAGGGCGCATGTTCGTCCACACATCCATTTGTTTACTCCGCAAGGTCGAAAATCTCTCAAAATGCTTCTTTGCCACTGGCGGGATCTTAAATGGTAGGCATCTCAAAATCGGTCTATAAGTAAGGTCACGACATTCGGCCATATTGCTTTGACGTGTTATGACGTCACATCTCCCATTTTTCGGCCATGTTGTTCAGTGCCGGGAGATATACAGTTATTGTATTAGTAGAACAACCAGCTGCTGGAGAAATATTTTTATAAGACAAACAGAGTTAGGTTCATGATATAAGAAATACAAGGTAGGATTAACAGCAATTCCAAATTGGTTCAGCTCTGCGCAATGACTTGCGATATGCATTTTTCCCCCACAAGCATTTAAATTGGAATAAAAAACTATAATGTTTGTAGAGTTTTGGTCATTTTTTTTATACCAGGGAGCTTTTAAAGAAATAAGTTTTTAGAATAACATTCCAGTTACTATAAGAATATAGTGTTTGATGTTAACTAGTTTTAAATGTTACTTTTAGCATAAACGGAACTTATTTAATAAAGCACTCGTTTTAAATAATTTAAAAGAAATTATATTATACGTGAACTGGTTTTAAAGTCATAAACCTGCCGAAAAGAAAAGTAAAACGCAAAATTAACTGTTTGAAACACGACTACAAACGTATGGTTTCAAGTAAGATTATCATCGCTTGATAAACGTCATGCGCAAGATCCTACCTTGTGTTCATTGTATAGTTAGGCTAGTACTGAAGCTTAGAATACACCAGCCTTTCTAAAAAATGTATAACTTGACGTTTTGTTGTTTTTGACGTTACTGCACTCTGCCGCCGCGCTATTTAGACATTTTTCAATTTATAAACCCGATGTTTGCTACTTCTTAACTCTCAGTGTCATAACTGTCATTAGTAACTGAATCCTTGCCATTGTTTAAAGTATTTTTAGCTTTCTATTTTCTTTTATCTATTAAAGCTTAGGAAACCGTTTGAAAAATTAAACCTAAAAACACTAAATATGTGAAATGTTTTCGGACGTCAGTGAACAAGCAAATATTTAAACATAAAAACAAGTAGGAACGACACGGAACTGGAAACCAAACTGCGTACGGCACCGGCAATGTCATTTATAAATGACTACATTAAACGCAAAATATTAATTTTTCAATCGGAAAATCAGTGGCAACGAAAACGATTAATCGACCCTATTATATACTATACCTAATAATTTAGATAACTTACCGGATCCCAGTCTAATAAATCTATGCAAGCTCAAACGCTTGCTTGGAATAATTTCTAATAAACGTTTCATATTCTATGTCTGTCGGTACTGGTTCATTTGAGTTAATATGTTTTAAAAGCCAGTTCTCGTATGTTCATCTAAAATTTAAAAAATAAAAGCTGTAATCTTGAATTGATAAGTCCGCTGATAACCCTTATTTTAAATAGTCTTTCTTATAGGTAAAATATA